>LACB01000542.1:0-18057 GCA_030142185.1 Penicillium thymicola
AAAAAATGTATGGGAAGTGAATACAATGATGAAAATCTGGTATCTGGTGGGGCGCACAAACAACCGGAACGGTTGTTGGGCGCTTGGCACGGCTACAACAGAATATCTATCAGAAATAGACTCAATAACAAAAAACAAAACCATACATACAACAGTGAGGATTCGCTGGTGGTCACCCACCCAACTACTAACTCACCGGCGTGTGGCTTAAGTACGGCTGAGCGGACGGGAAGCCCTGTTTTCCACACCCTATGGTCGTATGTAAGAGGTTAAGTGTGGCAGACGGTGATAGAATGAGAAATACACCTATTGGTTATTGGTGCGCCCCAGCAAACGCAAAATGAATTTAAGTAGTTATCTTTTGTATGACTTACTAGTTAGTTAACTAATACAACAGGTACTTAGTTAGACACCTGCGCACCCCATAAGCATAGCATACTTTTTCTCGGCCTTACGCCACAGAGCTAAAGCCTTACAAAAGGCTACAGCTATGACGTCTGACAATACTCAGCTTCAATAAGCAAGTAAGCAACATGAAGAAGCGAAATTGAATACCCGAAAAAAGAGTACGCCCTTTACCGAGCAGAGTCTATGCTTGAATCAAGTGCCAAACGTCTTTATGATATATATACTGAGGCGCAATACTACATCGTTATGTCGTCTTGGCTAATAGGCCCAATAAAACAAAGAGGGACTTTATAAGTTCGCATCTAACTATTTCTTTATGTACTTGGAGCGTAGCGTCTCAGTAATCAGATCCCCTAGTCCGCTAAAAGTGGCAGCCTTAGTTATCGCAATCAGTGATAGGCCCAAATCAAAATGACGACGACACCAGTTTCGGATCTCAACCGTCATAAGAGAGTCGATGTGTATGGTAGCGAGCTGCGCAGAGTCTTGCCCACGGGCAAAAGTCGAATATTGCTGCAGGGTGTTGGCGATCTCCAGCATTGTTTGCTCCTTCCAAGCTGGCCCATCTAGAGTATCGGGATCATTTTCGAGAAGGGAGATCATATATCGAAGGCTGGGGGCAATCTTGGAGGCATCGGCAGTTGCTTCTGGGTCGAAGTCGAGATGCGAATAAGCTCGGAAACGTGCATCCTGCCCCCAAAGTGGACGAACAGTGGCATCAGCAAGAGACTTTGTGCTGCTCATGCCAACAATCAGATTGTTCGGTATATTCAGCAAATCTGAGGAATTTGAGTTCCCTTTGAAATCACCACTGAATATCGCGAGCTCAAATGCATCCAGAACTTCCTGTTCGCTTAGCAACCTCACAGAGGCTGAACGCATTCGTTCTCGAAGCGTGGGATCCTGCGCCGCAAGAAATCCTACATCGTCGACTCCTCCGAGGTTCACAACAGAGGCCGGGAGTCCCATTTGGAGCCGATATTGGGCGAATGAGGACACAAAAGCATTTGCTGCTGAGTAGTTGACTTGACCAGCGTTGCCCATAACACCAGTTATGGAACCACAGACGACGAAGAATTGGAGATTGGCATCGTTCCCATCCAGCGCGTTATGAAGGTTCCAGGTTCCGGCTACCTTTGAAGAAAGAACGTCCTGCCAATCCTTATGAGACATATCTGGAATGAAAGTGTCCTTCGGTGGTCAGCAATTATAGTTCAACAACCTGGCGCATACGGGAGTATGAGACTTACCCGAACTATCATAGAGAGCTGAAGAATTCCTCCAACCGGACAAGGGCAAGCGTCTATGGCAGCTTGAACCTGTTGTTGGATCGTCACGTCACACTTTATCATAATAGCTGTAGAGCCCTGCAACTCCAGCTCATCACGAAATGACTGGTCCTGACTAGTGGCTCCTGCCGATCGGGACAAGAAGACCAAGTTTCGCGCACCGCGTTCTATCATCCAAGTTGCTATTGCTCGTCCAATACCCCCTAGACCCCCGACCAGAATATAGGATAGCCGGGGGGAGAACACTGACCTGCAACGCGACTTGGCAATTAACCCTCGCTCGGATATTTCTGGCATCCTCACAAGAAGTTTGCCCATATGAAGTCCCTGCTGAAGCTGACGGAATGCCTCAGGTGTATCAATGCTGGAGAAAATATTCAAGGGGCGAATTGGGGTGATTTTCCCTGCGTCCCAAAGGTCACGGACTTGGCAGAAGAGTCTTTCCCCCCCCCCCAAAGTCAGTCACATATTTATCTTACTTGCTGGGAGAAGGGCTAATGCTGCGTACCTTGTAACCGTCCCTGCCTTTTCTGCGAGCCGAATCAAATCAACACCGAAGAATGCCCGATTGCCCCCAAATGCTTCCAACGCTAAGGTTCCATGCTCTAGGAAGTCTCGCTTTCCGATTTCTATCATCTTGCCGAATTCCGCCACGCATTTCCATGAAGCGTGGAGAAGCTCGCCAGCAAGGGAATTCAGCACAATATCGACACCCCGACCTTCAGTCTCCTTCATGAGATTGGGATAGAAGGATGTGTCGCGAGAGCTGAAAATGTGACTTCGAGGAATCCCAAAATTATCTATCAAATGCTGTACCTTTGTCTCACTCCCCACAGTTGCATAGATCTTTAAAGAATAATGTGTTAGTTATTGGTCTCCCAATATCTATAGTCGCTGCGAATCTTACCTTTGCGCCAATCATCTGACAAAGTTGAATTGCAGCAAGGCCTACTCCTCCACATGCTGCATGAATCAAAACGGACTAAAGACAGGTTAACCAAAAGTAAAATAACGGGCGTCTGACGTACCTGTCCTTTCTCCAATCTCCCGATGTCCATTATACAATACAGCGCTGTGACATAAACCACAGGCAGCGATGCAGCATCTTCCAACGAAATCGACGGTGGCATATGGATACATCGGGAGGTAGGTACTACCACGCGTGTGCGGAAAAGCCCAGGGTGCATTATCATGACTCGATCACCCTTCTTGAACTCGGTTACTCCAGTGCCACATTTTTGCACAATCCCACTACCATCGATTCCCATTTGATCTTTACTTGCCATAAAGCCTAGTGAAATCATCACATCCTATGCCGTTTAGCACCCTCACATATACAACGATTAAGATTGAGGACTCACTCGGAAGTTAAGCCCAACAAACTTGACCTCAATTTCAATCTCGTCTGCTTCAGGGGAGCGGAGCTCATGTTCTCGCCAAGACAATGAGTCCAGAGTTCCATAGGAGGCAATGTCCAGCTTCAGGGGTGCATCGATGCCAGGTGAGTATAGCAGTCTATCCGAAAGGGAGCTCCATCGTATTCGCGGAATGTAGACGCAGCCATCACGAAGGGCAAATTCATAGTCGGCATCATCCAAACCAGTTCGATCCCCCTGTCTGAAGAATTTCGTCGATACTTTTAGTAGTGCTTCTGCGGCAAAGCTATCAAAGTTGTCCACCTGAAATGTACCAAATTGAATTTCTTGTTCTTGTCGTGCGGTACGGGAAACTCCCATTACGAGCGAAAAATTTGGATTAGCACATTCGAACTCAACTGAGTGGGTGACCCATAGGATCTGGGGGGAGGATTTCATAAGATGCTGGAACACCATCCAGTCTTTCTCGTTTGTATCATAGAAGAACGGGCTCTCAAAGTCGAGGAATGAGATCACTCGTTGCCCGTGTGGTATCGCTTCTCCTTTGGTACAGCGTTTCACAGTGTGGCCATTCCCGATGAAATGGGTTTCAACTTCGATCAACCATGGATATCGATGCATCTCACTCGGACAAAGAAGATACACAGTGTTTCCTTGCAAATGGTTCTTTGGTGGAATGCGTGCGATCAAGTTTCGATAGATACGATACGGCGCTTTGCCGTCATCGCCTTTTGTCTCAACCCCGCCGAAGCCAGCCTGTCGAAGCTTTCCTTCCCATTCCTCAGTTGACATATACTTGGCATTAATGTCAACTTGGGGCTCGTCAAACAACTGGGTTAAGGACGGGTTCTTGATGCAAGTCAATAATTCTTCTCTGTCAAGATCGGCTCTGTGACTGCTTATTGATAGATAGTGCATCACCGGTAGTTCTAGATTATGTCAAATGTCTGGTCAATCTAGGGATACTTCACCGAGCAAACAAAGCAGCTTACCAGGGCAGTGTTCGCGAATTAGAACTCGTCCACCAGGAGTCAGAAGCTTTCCAATGCTCTTCAATGCTGGCGTCACGCCAGACATCCGAGCGCCAATCTTGATTATTGTTAGCTATTACCGCTATACGTATTAATTCTGGATTGCGCACATTCAATGCAATGACAAGGTCATAATAGCTCCCTTTGAATTCCTGCTGAAGGGGATCTTTGTTGAGATCTAAGGACTTGAACTCTACTAGGTTGTTATCTTTGAATCGATCTTTCAGAACGGCATCGATGTCAGGTCTCGTTGCCAACGTGTACTGTGCACAGAGGACTTTTCCGTCGGAAGTAAGATATTGAAGCACAGAAGAAGTGAATGACCCCGTCTCATCGCCAATCGCAAGGATACGAAGGTTTGGATTGGCGTGGCAAAGAAGAGAGAAGAACCTCAGTAGGTCACTGAGAGAGTCGATCCAGTCATTGAGTTTCTGTAGTTGCTTCACCTTTCTCGAAGCTAACGAAGAGCAATTTGATCCTTCAACAAGTGCTGTTAACTCTCTCACTGCCACCTGACTGAGTTCGGAGATGAAGCCCAGTCCCTCAGTCTGAAGCTGCTTATCTAGTGTCAGCCTCTGTGCCCGCAGATTATCACTGTCCATTTGGGCCCATGTTTGCGCTTCGGGCACAGCAGATATACCATCCGTCTTCAACTTCATGATTTGGTTTGATAGCCAGCCTTTGTAGCTCTCAAGATGTTCCGGGCATGGTTCTACTTTGGCAATATTTCGATGCATGCAGATCATAGACAGCGTAGAAGCCCTACTCAACAACCCAACTGTGTTGCCCCTGTCCTTTTCACTAGGTAGCTGAAGGTGGCCAGGAAGGAGATCAAGATCCGGACGCCACTCTGCTTCTGAGAGCAAAGGGATTCCAAATGTCTCGTCCCCAAGACTTTGGTCTAATTGAGCCAGAGTCACTCCACGCATTGTGAGTACCATGTTCGTACCATCACTCATCGAGACACTGCACTTGGCTTGGGTCCCGGCAAAGCTTTCTCCAGTGACTTCGACTTTCATTAAATCACTATTTTGACCGAGAGAAATTTCGTCGATGAACATCGGGATGAAGAGTGTTGTCAGATATCTTGCCCTTCCTTTGCAGGCTGCGACACTGAACATTTGCAAGCACTGGTCAATGACAGTAGGATGGACAGCATGGCTGTTGTCGCTTCCTTTGAATATTCCGCCAACCGTGGCCCTGGCTGCGAAGCTGATGGGATCTGCTGTGATATCCTCTAGGCCTTGAAAGTGTGGCCCGTATTGTAGTCCCACTTTTGCCAGCGAGCCGTACCAGGACTTTGTATTCACTGACCTTTGAAACCGCTGTGTTCCTGGAACATCAATCTTTAAATTCTCGGCACCTGCCATCACTTGCCCAGTACTATGCTTGGTCCAATTGTTTCCATCGTAGCATGCAATGGTAAATTCGAACCATTCAGAGTCAAGTCGATCATTTATCCGCAATGGTCGCATTGTAGTGACAATTTCGATATTATGACCCTCGGTTGTTGGCACAACAAGCGGTACCTTGATTTGTAGGTTGCGAATTGTGCATTCTTGGGTGTTGAACAACTGGCGTATTGCTTCGTTAATCATTCCAATATAGCCTGCACAGGGAAACACGACGTCTCCGAGCACTTGATGATCGCTAAGCCACGGGACGGCCCTGGCCTTCAGGAAATTCCTCCAACCTGGCTCAATATCACTAGCTTCCAGCATGCGAGAGCCCAGTAGTTCATGATGGGGATATTTGCGGAATCTCCAATTGTGACTTAGGCGACTTTCTTTCCAATCAATGCTTTGTCTATCCCAATGATAGACGGGGAGGTCGTGAAGAACATTTCCCGTGCCGTTTATTGCCGCGAAGTCGACGGGGTGTCCATGACAATAGAGTTCCCCGAGAGTTGTCAAGATGGATTGTGTCGGGTCTGCCTTTTTAATAAGCGTAGGGATGTAATAAGCTTGAATTGACTGAGGCGACACGATCTGACGGATGGGTCCAGCAAGGGTAGAGTGTGTCCCAATTTCCACGAGCAGAGTTGTCCGATCCTTTTGCTGATCAAGCAAAGTCTGGACCGCCGTAGAGAACAGAACCGGTGATTCTAGACTTTTGCGCCAGTGAGCAGCATCTAGCCGATGCGGTTCCGTTATCATTGTGCCCGTCACTGTAGAATAAAGAGGAAGCATCGTTTCACTGTGAGCAATGTGAGACGCAATGGCCGACTCGAAAAGTACACCAGCATTCATCATAGACGCTGCACTCTATCAGTACCAAGAAAGCTGTTCACAAAAAGGGAAACTCACGGGAATGATAAGCGACTTCGACAGGCAGCTCTCGAACGAACGTTTCTGGCATCCGTTCAACAATGCGATCAATGACTTTTCTCAGCTGTGACCTAGGCCCTGAAATATTAACGCTCTGGGGACTATTCTCACACGCAATAACTACCCCATCAATCAAGTATTGGTTCACAGTTTCCTTTTCAAGACCAATCACGCTCATTCCTCCAGGCTGTGAGGTAGATTCGTTACATCGTCCACGGAGATGTGCGATGATGATAGCGCCACGCATCGAAATTGCCTTTGCTGCATATGCAGCAATAACCTCGCCACTAGAGTATCCAACCACAGCTGATGGGGAAATTCCCCAGCTAGCTAGTAAGTTGACCAAAGTGATCTGGACCGCAGCACACAGTGTCTGAGAGTACTCAGTCTTATCGACGCAGGTAGAAACATCTGGTTTCGAAAGTTCACCTGAGTGATATTCTGTTAGTCCCAAACATACCCGGGGTGATATTATATGAGTTGGTACCTTCAATGCTCCATGAGGGTGGGGACTCGATCTCTTGCAATATCTGGTCCAGAGTGCGGATATCGCGCCGGAAGGTATCAAAGTGATTCATCAGCTCTGTTCCCATACCCGCCCACTGGGCACCCTGTCCGGTGAATGCGAATATCACATGCGGGGCTCCCGTAACTGCCGGTGGGGTTGATTGGTTTTCAGATATGCCACTCTTGCCGTCAACGATCAGGTACCCTCGATGGGACAGATGATCGCGGCAAGCTCCAAGAGTGTATGCGACATCATGTGTCATATGTGGTTTCTTCTCCAGGTACTCTTGTATGCCCGCAAGTCCTGAAATGAGGGCCGGGGTGCTTTGCGCTGATGCGGGGAGAATATAAGGGATTGACTGCTTGTCAATAATCTTTCTATTGACATCATCAACAGCAGGGCCTGCATCCAAGATGACCTGTATGTTTTGTTAGCCAAAGCAATGGATCGGATATGGGTCACACTCACATGGGCGTTGCTCCCTCCAATACCAAAACAGTTCACACTGACGCGTTTCTTGCGGTCAAGAGGCCATGGAGTGGGTTCAGTGGGGACCTGGAGCCCGGCGTTTACGAACGGAACTAGATGACGGTCAGAAATTTGATTTCATGAGGAAGTCATTGAACACTTACTCCTGGGATTGGGACGCGTAAAATGAAGATTTGGGGGGATTGTGGAATGTTCCAAGGATAACACGGCTTTGATAATGGCAGTCAACCCCGACGCACCTTCACCATGTCCAACGTTTGACTTTACCTAAGCGGAAGCATTAACATTGGAAAACAAACCAAAATATATGTTGTCGGGAGTAGCTGTCTCTTACAGATCCGATGAAGACACCCTTCCCCTCAAAGGCCCGAGCAATGGCAGTTGTCTCCACGATATCCCCGACTTGTGTGCCAGTTCCATGACACTCCACAAAAGCTGTTTGCGAGATGTCATGAATCTGAGCCCTTGAATAAGCCTCTCGGATGAGCTTCTCTTGGCTTTTTATATCGGGCGCGAATATCTTTGCTGACCTTCCATCATAATTTGCGGACGTTCCCCGAATGATGGCTCGGATATTGTCACCATCTGCGATCGCTTGATCTAGGGGTTTGATAAAAATAGCATTTACCGCTTCTCCACGGCCGTAGCCGTTTGCACTTGCATCGAAAACTTTGCAGTAGCCGTCTGGGGAGAGAACCATGTTCTCAGACATGTTCACGCTCGTAGAAGGAGTCAACAGCATGTTGGTTCCTGCCACCACGGCTGAGGAACAGCTTCCGCTGTAAAGAGCCTGGCAAGCTTCATGCAATGCAACCAGTGAGGATGAACATGCAGTGAGAATGGTTGCACTGCGATCTCGTATTAGGAACTAGGAGTCATTATGCTTAATGAGGACAAATACCTGGGCCCTTTCAAGTCAAACTCGTAGGAAATTCGATTTGCCAAAGTGAATCCCCCGTTCGCAAATGAATACACACGGGGAATGTCCTGGGGCTCTTTGGCTGTCAGTTCATGCCAGTCCTCTCCAAAAACTCCCACGTAGCATCCGATCTTTTCTCCTCGCCACTTGGTCTGTCCCGCGTTCTCCATGCATTCCCAAACCACCTCCATGAGTGACATTTGCTGCGGATCGAGTTCGCTGATGTTGAAACCAGACATTTCTGCGAAGAACGAGTTGTCTGAACCCTGCATGTAATCGTCGCTGAGAAAATATCCCCGTCTTGTCTTCACTGATTGGGGCTTATCAGGATGATAGAAGGCGTCAATGTTATAGCGACTCTTTGGGACTTCAGAAGAACAGTCCCGTTTACTGATAAGAAGATCCCATAACTCGTCGCCTGTTCGAACATCTCCAGGAAGTCGCATCCCCATGCCGACGATAGCGACAGGTGGAACGGCGGATGCTGGAGCGAAGCCATCACCAAATTCCGAAGTCTCAACATGTTTCTCCTGCCTGACGTTGGAATCTCGCATCGGTTTCCCTTCAGAAATATTACCTACTGCCAATGGTTCTTCATACTTGATTGCGTCTGGTTTAGTTAAACCGGTCGTGGTCATCTTTCCTTTCCTTGTAAGTCTCGCAGTGTAAAAGCTAATATTGAGATTCCAGATCTAAGAGCATATCAATGGGATTCCGATCTAGCGGTAGTAACATTGCATAACTCGTTTACCCCTTGCGTAGCTCAGGTAAGGGGGAAAGATCACGTCGCACCAATATGTGGCTAGTACGTGCCACAAGAATAGTCGGTTGCTTATGTGGCATCTATCCCTAACAACGGAGGCCTTTAACGATCTGTTGTATTCGGCCCAAGATTATGTTAGGGACGTCACATGTACGAGCACACCGACATTTCTTGGGATGTTCTTTTTGATTCTCTTTTAGGTGTATTCGAAGGCAGTAGAAAGCAAAACCTGCATAGAGGAAGTTTCTATATATAACGAGGGAGTGACAGGTCAGGCGGCCTAACGCGTCTGTAGGGTGCTTGATGTAAAGTAAATATGCCTTGATGCCTGGTTTGCCTGGCTCCAATCTAGCATTTATCTACCTTGTGTTTGTTCGTAGAGAATCAATCCTTCTTCTCCCCGATTCGCTCTCATGTCATATTGCGATCATGCACGCATTTCAGGCAAGATCTCCCAGGGGAACGCAATAAATGTAACCTCGGGAGCAACATTCCTCCCTATAGGATCTCGGTCATGTATGTCCCTCTACCATCATTCCCTTCGGCAGTATAGTAGAATTCCATAAATGCCCACAAGTATTTAAATTGTCCAATCTGCCCTAGCTTTCTTTGTTCAATTAAAGTCCATCTTTGTCAACATCCCCACCCATCATGCTGTGGATTAAAGTCAACATGCTCCTTGTGAGCGGCCTCTGTGCACTGTCGCAGGTTTCAGGCGCGGCAAATGTCGCACAGCATATCGAATACATGGATGCTATGACTGGAAAGATTGGAGCCGCGAGAGACTCCCTCAATAACTATCGCGGAGGTATCCCATCTGCCCTTGGTGTTGCTAGATCCCTAATGGTTGCGCAAACCTACACTCGAGATGCCCGCGAGAAACTGGCGGAAGAGGATACAATGACACCTGAAGAAGGCGACCGGTACTATGACTCTTATTCGCAAATGGTCCCTGTTCTTCTAGATGCTATCCACTCTTCTCAAGACAAGGTATGTTTGTGCAGTTTTCCCAAGTCCTCATTTTTGATTGAAAACACTCATACTTACTGGACATTCATGTAGGCCCCCCTTTTTAAAAACTCTGGATTGGGCCCTGAAGCTCGCACATATCTGGGCAATCTGCACAACGAAAAGAGACTTTTTGAGTCCCAGGTCAAGGCCAAGCTCCCGGCGGAAACCTTTCGCAAGGCTCAGCCTTCCGTTGTTGAGATCAGCACTGCATTCGACGAGGCAGATCGGGCATTTCGGTGATTGGCATTATGAGGATAAAATAGGTTCGGACCTTCGGTTCTAGTGGGCCGAGCCGCGTTGCGTATGAACAGGGGGCCAGTTGTGGGCTTGAAATGCTCAATCGGGCTCACTAGTGAAATCGCATGATATTTAATTCTCCAATCGATTATCACCGTATAGTTGTATTCTCTGTGGTGTTTTGTTTGAGTGTCGGGAATACCTGGTTTGGGGATAGCTTAGGCTTCCATATCGTCAATTAATTACCCCTTCGTACACTGTCATTGAACGTATCTTCTCCCTTCATCATTACGGATGGAGTATTCGAGATCAGACGATATCATCAGTAAGGTAAATGAGGGTGACATTTTCGTATCTCCCACGTTAATTACAGAGCTATTCTACCTAACCACACACTCTGGAGAGTCCACCTAATCTAAATCCCAAGTCATCCATCCATCAACTACCAGGATAACCATATTTCGTTTGTATTCAATTGTGTGCTATAGTCGACGATTTCTATTCAAAGAAACTTATACTACATAAACAGGCCAAATATACTAACCACTATACCATTATTTAAAGTTCGAACCCTGACCCCTGTAAGTCTTCGTAGCATAGCTACATGATTTAATCCGCCTGCGCCAGACGTCTGTGATTTCGATACAATATTTTCCTCGCCATTTTATTATATTCTTGTTAAACGATATCTCTAGGGCTCTTAAGATGCTATAGTATCTATCAACTTCAAACTTAAATTTACAGCCCTCGAAAAACTTACTACTACGTATTATGAAAACGCCACATCTTTGTTGTAGAAGATGGAACAAATAGGTTTCAAATATGTTTATTGGCAAATTTACCCCGAACAGCAACAGGTATATATAAATCCTGCACAAAGACACTAAAATAAAATATCAAGGCAAAAGAAAACAAAGAAAACAAAAGGGGCAAATCTGTGAATGAAAAAGAGCCAAAAGTCGATAGCTAGTGTCCATGTCCATGTCCATGAACCGGGCATGCATCATCATATCCAGGTCCATAGTCCTCAACACGATTATGTGGGTAACAGTGCATGTAATGCTTATAGGTTTTTCGTTCGAGCAGTCCCTTGCGCTCGAGTCTAAGCATCAGGTAACAAGCCCAGAGTTGGCAGCTCTGTAGTGGAACCTTCTCAGCCTCCATCATGACAATGTCTTTGTCTCTTCTATCAATCTTACCGAGAAAGTTTGTGTGTTCGACTGACCGGCTATCAAATCTCATGTTAGGTTCGATAGACAATGTACGATCACCCATGCAGCCAGTGCTGTGGAGTCGGGTGCAACGATCAGAACCTGGATGCTTCATAGAAATCATCCAATGGATAGTAACACCGTCAGGCCCCGGATAGCAAATTTGAACATAGAGTTCATACTCGTCGCGGTCCCTTCGTCCTCCACGGGATGTGCTGTGTGTGGGACGGATGGCTACTTCTCGACTAGACTGGGGACGGACGACTAGTTCTCGACCAGTCTGCGGACGCATGGTTATACCCAGTCCTCGGTTAGACATGGTTGCGATATGGAAGTTTGCTGGGGATTGATATCTATAATATGATGTGAGTAGAGTCCTAGAGTAATGGAAGGAGTATATTGATGATGATTTGAGTGTGGAGATTGTTTGCTGTGAAGATTGTTTGCTGTGAAGATTGTTTGCTGTGAAGATTGCTTGCTGTGAAGATTGAATTTATTTTGAGCGAGACTAGATCATTCTTATAGACATCCCTCGAGTCCATCGAGTCGTGGTTTATACAATAGGGGTTGTAAAATTTCTTTGTTAAATGCAGATTGACAAAGCCTTTAGTTTCCATTATCCGGATTCTTTTACGAAGGCTTTCTATAATCTCTTTGACTAGCCTAAAATAGCTAACATTATATCTTCCAAATTGTGTGTTCTTGAAAGAGTTAAAGGAATATATTTCGTGTGATATAGAAAGAAGACAAAATAGTTAACAATGACACAATGTTGGAATAGATCACTGTCACAAAGAGGGCATGTTCACCCGATTATTTTTGTTGTAAGAAAGGGTCGATTTAATATGATAGCACTTTGAGGGCATAAAAATAGTATCTGGGTTTTTTGAAAAATAGTGGGTAGGTCAGCAGTCGAGATGTTGTACATGATTTGCAGCGCATTAATCCTCTTCACGTTGCATGGAGTATAGGATATCCCTAAGCGGTCAATTTTCTACATACAGGTTGTGCCACTATTATTTGGGACGGAGATGAACCTTGGAATTAAGTACGATGTACGATGGATGTGGTACAGATCCACGCAGATCCTGGGAGCTTTAAATTATTATGCCATTTCTCTGCCTCACCTAGGCAAGTTCAGATAACTTATGTGGCTATATATCTTTTGATCCGCAACAGCGCCATTCACACCCCCGTGACCAGCTTTTTCACTGGATCCAACATCCAAATCACTTTCCCTACTCTGTCACAGGACACCAATCATAGTTTCCATTCTCATTGTTTCCCCACCATGAGGGGAATGGGTGCGAAACTCCACCAGCGCCGAAAACAGCAAATGAGAGGACGAAGAGAACTGTCAGACTCGCACCATCAAAGGCTCCCGTAATCAGGTATGAATATTCACTGAAAACCCGGGGTTTGTAGTTTCGGAGATAATACTGGACGTAGAAGCCAGCGGTGATCCAGGTGAAGATGACGCAGGTCTGACTTTGGTTGTAGGGAATAAAACCAGCGTACTGGATATACTGCGGTAGATTGATTTCCGCGACGTCCAAGCTTCCAATTTTGGGTACAAACTAAAGGTCAAGTTGGCGTTAGCTTCAAGTATAGTCAGGGAGGACTGTAGGATTACTTACGTGATAAATGATACGGTGAACAACCACAGCACCAGCGCCAACGGCTAAACCAATAGGTACTGCCCCGTATGGGGTCCCAACCTTGTAGATATAGGGAGCCAGGGCCCATGATGCGGCATTGGTGTTGTAAGATTGTATACCTGCACCACTCCAGGAGGAGTTTCCATTTCCACCGACAAGAAGCGCTCGATTGCTTGTCACAATAGAGATCATAATGGCGTAGTTGATGAAGCCGCCAAGAATTGTACCATATATCTGTGTTATGAACATTATACGTGGAGGGATTTTGACTAAAAGATAAGTTGAGAACACAGCTCTTGCAACTGAAAGAACGATGGGGAGACTCACGATATTCGCCCATCTTGAGATCTTGAGAAAGACTAACCGCATTTGAAATCACGTTATGTGACCAAGCAGCGAAGTACATGTTACCGACCGGGCGTCCAGGAAGGATAAGTCCAGCCAGCATTTTTGACAAATTGTTGGTAGCAATACCATTGCCATAGCGAGAAAGGAGGATGACACTCTATACCACGGTCATAGTTAGCGTCGTTGATGAATATTAGTGTCGAGGACACTGTACTCACAAAGGGGGCGATAATGCATCCCACTATCAGCGAGATAACGTATGCCCAGGGCGACAAGGTGATATTCTCTTTCACGGTCACAATGATACCGAGAATAAAGCTTCCAACAAGTACGATAATATACCACCACCATGGAGCCTCTTTATAATGCTTGGCCATGTGCGAATGGTGCCGGTCGTCATATATACCCTTTCTCGCACTTTTATAAGCCCGCACAATATCCTTGCCCCAAAATAGGAAGCAATGAAGGATCAGGGCACCCATTGCTGCGTTGGCCATAAACATCGCGAATGCGAACGATCCAGTGAGCCTCGGCAGACCGTTCTTAAACAGGGCGGCCTCATCGAGGACACCACCGGGGAAAACGGTTTCGATAGGGTATGAGGTACCGTTGTTAAGAAGCATTTTCGTTGACATGAAGGGAAGATCTCGTGAATTCCAGCCATTGCCATAATATATGCCTATCATGATAATAAAGCAGGAAAAGATCCCAGCGGCCTGAAGAACTTGGAGCTTGAGAGGGAGCGAGGTTTGGAAAGATGTGAGCTGCTTCTGTTAGATAATTTGCTAGATCAATGTGTAGGGGAGTGAAATCATCTCACATATTGCCAATCAAACGAAAACGAGAATAGGCCAAGACCCTGGTTGTTTGTGGCTCCACCAAAGATATTGTTGAGTACGGCACCAGTTTCACCGGTGGCCTTCTGTGCAGCCAGACACTATAATAAAGCCTGAAGTCAATACCTTTTATTCGATGAGATTCCCCCGAAGCAGACCATTTCATGCGGTTGGCATCAAAACACCACTGAAATATGACGCACCGGAATAGAAACAGAGTTCAGCCACGGGAAGATGTAGGCAGGAATGATCTCGTATATCGACATGCCGGTGAATGCATACCAGAAATACCTAAGGGGTTTCGAGTTTTTGACTTCCTGCCAATGAAGTCCCTGGAGAGTCTTGACGGTAGGCAGATTACTCCAGTAGACGGCCTCGGGGTGCCAGACAGCGATAGGACGCAGAATTCCGCAGATTCCGTATCCAAAAAGGCCGATAGAGATCATACTCAAGATCACAGTAGCCGCGCTGATGGGAAGATCATAGAATAGATCCTGTGCCGCAAAGACCTGTGAGGTAGGCGCAGCATTCGAGGCTGATGTAGCAGTGATAGAACAGATTGCGTGCTCCTTCAGAGTCCATTCCCCGGTATTCAAGAATTTAGCCACCGTGATCCACAAAGGTAGCTTTCCTTGGCCGCCTTTCGCCCTCCAGCGAGCTTCCAATCTGTCGCCACGGGGAAGGGATTTAGCCCATGCATTGCCGACGAAGTAGGAGATGAGCACGATGAAGGTTCCCTGAATCGTTACGAGGGTCGGTTTGAACTATGTATTGAGTTATTATCATTGATCCGTATGGTAAATGGGTTGAAAGTTACCTGATAAATCTGGTTCATCACAGCTTGGAAACACGCAAGGCCGGAGGCAAGTAAGACACTGCGAAAGGTTAAGACGTTGTCAAAGTCATCTCGGAGAGACAACATATGAAGAGCTGCGTCAGCACCGGTAATGATAATCGCATCCGGATTGCCGTCGACATCCTTGTCACCGAGTGAATTCTCATCTCTGGTAGCAAGTACAGTAGCAGGGGTCTTTTCACCGATGGCTTCCTGGCTCACCACCGAGAAATCACTGGTCTCGACAGGTGACTCAGGCATACTTGGGGACATGTATCATGTATATGATGCTCTGTTCCAAAAGTCTGGGTTATAGCTGTAGAGTAGATCGACAAGTTCTTTTCCCCCTAGGACATGCGGACCTCTTATAATCCAATTCGGAGAAAGTACATTGTTATCGGAACGCTGGGGCGACTGTTTTTATGATACCATGCAGCCCTAAAATGAGCCACGCGCTTGAGGCGACAGAACATTGTTTTGTCTCACACCGCACTATAAAATAATTGAGCACTGGTGTGCTTTTAAGAAAACCCGATTTGGTCCTGATGGTAACATTTCACCTAAGATGTTAACATACTTGCCCTAAAGAGCTCGGACCATTTATTTTCTATTGGGTTCTTTAACACCCGCATAATGTTCCAATTGAATTTGGTTTATGTTAAGAGCCTTCCCAGAACTCGGTATTTGTTGTAATACTTGTCAAATAATATCACCATCGAAGCAGAATACAAAAAGCATACCTTATCTCATAGAGCGTTTTGCGTATGCAGAGCGATTTGGCGCTCTTTAGATAAGGGACGAGTTTAAGAGTACGGAGTAAGGTCTGCCCACTTGGAGGTAGGCCGTTGATGCTAATTTGGCCCAAGTTTGGCACTAACATATCGCGTCCTTTGTCCGAACTTTCCGTGCTCTTTTAGCCAATGCACGTCGAGCTAAACACGGATTACGTGGGAAACCCCTGCTTTGATCAGCTGGTAGCCACTTGGCAATCGGACTTCCGACGGAACACCCACGCTAGAATCGCCTCTCCGTAGCTAGCGTTGCATTTTTCTGCTTTCGTCCGGGCACGTGCGGAGATTGGATGTTCGTCCCACCTTCTTTTTATTTGGTTTAGGCTTTTCGGCTCTGAGCCGAGGCCCCATGCACTCGATACAACAGGAAATTCTTTCGCTCTCTTTATCCCCCCTCTTTCTTTCTCTCCGGTCTCTCCACGAGCCAATAGTACCTACCTTGCTGTACGGAGTACTGGTAGTGTTAATCCCGACTCTCTCTCTCTCTATGTCGCTATAGTCAAATTAACGTGAAGTCCTATCAAGTTCACAGTCAAATAAAGAGAAGGGCTATAAACATACTTCTTATTCAATGCAGCAATCAAACCAAGCATGTGTTCCAGAATTAATTAATCATATACTCCGTACATATAGCTTTGATCAAGGGTCCACATCCACGGGTCCTACTAAGGACTAAGCCAACCGTTTAGGTTACATTGGCGAAACCCTGAAACATATAGCGGGGGCCAAGACCTTTCTGCCTAAGGCAAATATACAGCACGCGCCTGATAAGAAGCCATCCTTGGCAATCAGCAATTACTGGAATACCTTCATTTCACTTTGAGTTTCCCACAAAGTGGCTGTATACAGAGATAACCCCAGCAGCGATCAGGAATGCCAAGGTCTTGGCCCTCATAGTCGTATCGCTTTGCCTAGATGTTGACTATGAACTCAGGGCTTACACCTTATCACCTGCTTGACTACCAACGGAAACAAAGTCCAGATCCTTCTTGAGGAGTTGAAGGATATTTACGGACTGGAGTGGACAACTTCTTTGATAGATATCGACACCGATGAGCAGAAGAAACCATGGTTTCTAAAGCTCAACCCCAATGGTAGGTTAGTCCAATGTGTGGGATTGTGTGATTGCTTACATGTTTTATAGGGAAAATCCCCGTACTCATTGACAACACCGGACCAGAGCCTTTCCCCGTCATAGAGTCTGAACAGATACCTTGTGAGTCGACCCCTCCACTATACATTTATACAAACCGTGATGAGAAAGCATTCCATCAATTAAGTAATACTGCAGACGCCATCGAGAGATTCAAGGCTGAGACACTCCGGGTTTACAACGTACTTGAGCTACATCTTTCTGGACGCCTGACTATTCATCCTCGAGAATATCTTGCTGGAAATAGCCTTGGCAAGTTCAGTATTGCTGATATTAATGCATATCCCTGGGTCCGGGGGGGGGGGAAACGTAGCAAAATTTCAGAAGAGGAGATGGACAGTTACCCACATGTGAAGAAATGGATAGGTCGGATTGAATCCCGACCAGGTGTACAGAGGGGAACGAGTGATATTTACGATGAGGATGTTCACCCTGAATTACTCATTAGTACTGCCAATGAATAAGTGTCCAAATAGTCTAGTCTGGTATACAAGCAAAGTATGGTGCAATGTATGGGGTTCCAAGACCTTGTACTCCAAGGGCCAATGATATTCGCAATTTAAGATCAAGATTATAGCAACATATATTTTAAAACAAAGTTTTCAACGGTCGCAAGGCTTTCATTGTGGATCTATTATACTCTCGGCTGCACACCTAATATATATATTGCCCGCGGACCAGCTGACAATGTGGAATACCAAAGTCTTCAGATCGGTATTTTTATGGCTCTAGGGTCTAACTAGAATCCGGCTTGAACTCCCTCGCTAGTGATCTATTCGGTTTAGGATCGGAGGGCTTGGCTATACGATGCTAAGGAACGGAAAGTAGGGTAAGCGGAACCGAGATCTACTAAAGTAGAGATCTAAC
>LACB01000543.1:0-18039 GCA_030142185.1 Penicillium thymicola
CCCCCCCCGTCTGCAAGTCATCTCCTCAACTTTCCACCTTTAAAGAATAACCGTGAATATGGGTGATTCCGGGGCTACTGCTCCATATACACTCTCCACTCCTGTCGGCAACAGTCCGCTACATCCCTCGGCCTCGCCTAACGAGATATCCGTCCTAATAACAGGCTTTGGGGTAAGTGATCTGCACTTCGGATGCTGCTAGTATCCGAGCCGAAACTAATGGTGTAACCAGCCCTTCAAGACCAACCTTGTGAATGCGTCATATCTGATCGCTTCCTCCCTTCCATCGTCTTTCCTTTTCCCATCACCTAAAGGCCACGACTCGGACCCACGTCGCGTTTCACTCCATGTGCATCCCACTCCGATCCCAGTGGCATATGCCACTGTTCGAGAGGCTCTTCCCTTAATACTGGAGGAGTTTGCAGCCTCTCATGGTGGTCGCAGACCTGATCTCATTATTCATATCGGCATTGCAGCTCCACGGCAATATTACTCCGTTGAAAGTTTAGCTCACCGAGATGACTATAACATCACCGATGTCAATGGTCGTCCCGGTTATGTGGACGGCGAGAAGCGATGGAAAGGGTTGGGTCTGCCACCGATACTAACCCCAGGGCGTGCTGCAGATGACCCCGCCTCTGCTTCGCCCTACCAACCCGACGACCAGTTCCTGGAGACGTGGCGTTCGTTTGCTCCCGAGTCGGATCTCCGGATCTCCCAGGATGCGGGCCACTACTTGTGTGACTTCATTTTCTACACCAGCTTGTCTTTGGCCCAATTACAGGGCCAGGACCGCAATGTTCTGTTCCTCCATGTCCCTGGGGCCTCTGAGGATGGGAATATCGAGCAAGGCAAGATTGTCACACTAGCCCTAATTAAGGCAATGGTCGCGTGTTGGCTTGATAAAAAACATGCGGCATAACCAGATTGCATCGCAGTCAACTTTATCTTGGACATATACCGCTTTCAGGTGGTCTACCTAGGTACATGTTGTTGGTTTTGTTTTTATACTTATCCGGTATTTGTCTTCAACGGTCGCATTTCCTGGACTTGTATGCACTTCTAGTTTCCTTTCGCTTTGGTTTTTGTATATCCTATATACACGCACGGTGTTTGCATGTGGCATTTCCTAAGTACCATGTGTCTAATTCATACCTCTCGGGTTTTCTCTATTATTGGACCTAAGGGCAGCTACCATATATAAAACAACAGGATAACAGGATAAGACACAGCACTATAATAGCTGAACGTGCCACATTCCCAAGATTAAGAGTCATAACTTCATATAGAAAGGCGGCATTCTGTGGCAAAACCGACTTATCACTTCGGTGGCTTCCAGGACTGTATAACCCTAACATCTTCCCAAACAGCAAACATGCTTCAGTCGCACAACATGGCATCAGCGGTAATATTAGGCCTCATACTCCTAATTCCAGTCCTCTTGACTACTCGCTTCGCAGGATGGCCCAAATCCGTCCAATCGCCAAGCAAACTTCTCCGCATATGGGCCCGCCCCAAACAATCCAGCGAGATCGTCTCGTTGCGCATGTACCCCATCAAATCTTGTCGAGGTCTAGAAGTCCAATCGACAACCCTAAAACAGCATGGTCTTGACCTCGACCGCCGCTGGATGCTCATCGACCCATCTTCAAATACCTTCTTAACAATCCGCCAAATCCCCGATATGACTCGCATCCGCACCGCCCTAAGTGCCGACGGCGACGAGTTGGTCGTGAGTATCCCAAACCCCGAAGCAAAAGACCAAGACCAAGACCAAGACCATCAATTCCACACAATCCGCATCCCTTCCCATCCATCCCCACAATGGCTAGTGGAAAATACAAATCTGGGCCCCGCCCACATCTGGGGCACAGAGACGGACGGATACAGGTACAGCGATGAAATCAATGCCCCCTTCTCCGCCTTCCTGCGACGTGACGTCGCCCTCGTCTACAAGGGCCCGACCCCACGCGTGCTGAAGGGTAATGGCGCCCCGCGTCGTCTCGGTCGCGTCCAGACAACCGGCTTTCCCGACGTGCACCCGGTATTGATTGCTTCGGAATCTTCGCTGGCAGAGTTAAACGGTCGTCTGGGAAAGGTGGGTGTGGATCCGATTACTGTCGAGCGGTTCCGTCCGAATATCGTTGTTCGCGGAGGCGTGCCATGGAGTGAGGATTCGTGGAAGTTGGTTCGCATTACTGGTCGGGAGGCCAGCGGTATTTCTGGTGATTCGGCTGGTTATGGCAAGGCTGTTATCCGGTCCCCACTTGATCTAGATGTTGTGGCTCGCTGTGCGCGCTGCCAGGTTCCTAATGTCGATCCAACTACGGCGCTCAAGAACAAGAAGCAGCCGTGGGATATGCTTGTTTCGTACCGTAGGGTCGACGAGGGGGTTAAATACAAACCTTGCTTCGGGATGCTGAGTGCGCCGCGTAATGAGGGCGCTATTGAGGTTGGAATGAAGCTGGAGGTTTTGGAGGAGACGACTAAGCATCAATACCTTACTGGTTTTTAAGGGGGGGGGATTCAATGATTCATTGCGACCTGACTAGAATATGGCATTGTAAGATTAGAAGTTGAACGACGTGAAAGTACATATATATATATATTTCCCACTCTCCATGATATATATCAGAATATGTGCATGGACATCTCCTTTCCAATTTCAATACCGTCCTATTAGAAGGCCGAACACAACTTTTCGAACTGATACTTGATCCCTGGATGAAATGGCCGAATGATAATCTTAGCCTAAGATTCCACGACCGAAATCTCTTAAATCCAAGGTCAGCACGGCTTAATTGGGCGAAGGAAGCCAAACAGTCCGTGTTCCTCTAATTTTCGACAAAGAGCTCTTTTCGACGCGCTGTTTCCTGTTAGGTTGCCAGCATCTGACTCGCCTCCATCTGTCGCTAGCTTGACGTTGATCTCCTCTGTGACGGCTTTGCTTTCTTCACCGCTAGATCTCTTGTTGAGCAACGCATTTGTAGCCACGGCTAAGCTTGCAACGGTGGGAAACTGGTTATGCCAGCACTTGTGAGTCAGTTCGTCGATCATTGGATCACAATCTAAGGCTGGGAACTCCATCGCCTGTAGTAAATCCCTGAGCGCCAGACCACGGTCACGCGGAACATCCGTAAGAGTCTTATCCCCGTATACTTCCATGCCGTAGTTGATGTAATAGTATATAGAGCCAAGGGCAAATTGCTCGGTTCGAGGTCCTAGGAGCCCGGCTGTAAAACCAGGCACATCATATTCCGCTTCATCCTCCCTCAGCTCCCTTACCCACGGCCCTTGGCAAAACCATGAACGGTGTTCCAAATGCCGCTGCATTGTCAAAATCTGTCACCTTGATTTTGTTGCCGTCAATGAGAATATTCTCCGGTCGGAGATCACCATGGGCGGGATGAAGCGATTCAAGGAAAGCGATGGCTTGGGTAATATCATTCATCCATGCGAGTCGTTGGTGCAGCGGTTCCAATCTATCCACATGGGTAACCACCCAGATTTTGCGGTCGACCTTGTGATTATCTTGAATACGTTCGGCAAGAGATCCGTCTATTCAGTTGGTCAATAAATATATTTTTGTAACCATAGATCTCACGGGTATCACCTCTCATATGCTCCAGGAAGATCCCCGTCGTCTGTGTAGTAGAAACACTGCACAATAAATGCGCAAGCTGCTTGTTGGGAGAAGGTTTTATAGATCTCAAGCTCGTTACAAAATTGCTGTCTCGCGAAATCCTCCGCGTGTGGGACTTTGACCACAATACCAGGGCCGACCTGGTAGATGACGGACATGCCTCCAAACGCAATCAGATGCACATTCTGAAATTGGCCTCCTACTTCCATGGGTTCTGAACTTCGCAAAATGTGATGACATCACGAACATGCGGTTCTTTGAAATATCAAGCACTGGGTGAGGAAAGGATCGGAATCAGCAAGGGGTTGGATGGGTGTACTCCGTAACTAGGCCAAAAGATCATAGGACAATCGGAACGTCCGATTGTCACTGCAGCGGTATATATACTAGGCCCTAGACTCTGCTTGGGACCACACTGGATTTGAGTCTGGACTGAAGTTTACTCAGTGAGCCTGACTCTAAGCGCCCTCGTAAAAGCGGCGGCAGCTAAGATAGAAAAGCCCCAGCAGAGGAAGAATGGTACGTATAGCGACATAGGTACATATATGCGATCGATCTGATTCGAAAATAAGATGGTGGACTACATAAATCCCATTGCATAAACATGATAATGACATTGACATTGAAAACTAGCGACGTATCATACTCGCAATCTCTATACAAAGGAACCCACCCCTCACTTCAACTGTTTACTCGCAGAAACACACCAGTTATTCCACTCCGAAAAGAACGACGGCTGCACATGACACTTAGTGCTCATGAGCTGATCCTTGCGAGTAGCAGCATAAACATCCACAACACCCGCAATAGCATCCTTATCATGCGCAACAAGAACCTTAGTAACAAGCAAACTAGCCTGGCTGCAAGCAGTGGCATGGCCTATAGGTCCACTGTGGCTAGCCTCTTTATGAACAGACCGGAGTAGCTCCCAGAGCGCCGCCGCCTGTGCATCGTCCTCGATCTTCGGGAGCGAATTGCCCTTGCACACCTTCGTGTACTCGCGCAGCACTCCGTTGGCCTTGGTGGCGATTTGCTTCACGCTGGTCCGGCGAGATAGTCGGAGCAACGGCAGGAGGATATCCAGTGCGAGGGGGCGGGTGTGGCTCTTCTTTACAAAGATCTCTAGCAGGTCCAGGACGCGGTTCTTGAAGTTCACCATGTTCTCGCGTGCGTCTTTCTTGTCTTTGCGGTGGGAGGTTTCTTGGCGACGCGCACGGAATACTTGCACTAGTTTGTCGTCTAGTTCGTCCATCTCATCGTCGTTCATGTCGGCATCGGAGTCGGACTCATCTTCGTCTGCGCGGTGAGAGCCGAGAGCTGCGGCTAGTTTGGCTTCAAAGGCGGCGACTTCCTGTGCGTCTTCTTCGTTGTCTTCTTCTTCTTCCTCGTCGTCATCGTCTGAGTCGGAGCCGGAGCCGGAGCCGCCGGCTTCGACGACCTCGACATCACTGTCAAGCTCATCCTCGTCGACATCCATCATCTCCTCGTCATCATTCTCTCCTTCTTCCTCGCCTTCGTCGTCTTGTTCTTCAAACATCTCTTGCTGTCCGGCAAGACTCTCCTTGGCCTCGAGAATCTAGGTCAAGTTAGAAAATGCATGTCTGACAGAAGTTGAGGCTACATACCGAGGTCAAAGACTCCAATCCGTTCTCGGTGATCTGGTTAGCGAATGCGCCAAACACCTGTTCACTCATACGACGGAAAAGCTGCGATTGCTTGGATGCGAAGCTGAGAAGGATCTCAACCAACGCATCCGAGGCATCGCCGGCGTCTTCCGTTTTAGTCTCCTTGTCGCCTAGGAACTTGGTATAACAGAACTCCAGCTCATCAAGCATAGATACCGCATCTGCGTCTCCGTTGTACACCTGCATGATAGTCATAGAGTAAAGCAGCTTGAAGGCGGCCATGCCCTTCTCTTTCTTCTCCTATGTGGTAGTCAGTATAAGTGGCCAAAGGATCGACCGGGGGGGGGGGAATCATACCCTGCTGCTCAACTTCTTGAGAGATTTGAAAGCAGCCTTCACTGATTCCGACAGCTTCTCATCGATAGCGATGATGAATTTGCCGAATTCGCCAGACTTGGCTGCATCGCGAATCTGCTTCACTACAGCATATGGGAGTGTAGCAGCGAACTTTTGGTTGGAAATAAGGCTGTTCAAGCAGGAGTTAATTCGATTGCGCAGGAGTTCTTGTGTTGCCGATGAGAGAGGAGGCTCAGGGGCAGTGGAGCCCTTGCCGGTATCCATGAAGTACGCAAAGCGCACGAAAATGGACAGAATCTGCTCAAGGCTTGCTTGCAGGTCTTCGGCATCGTCTTCATTGGCAGAAGCCTTGGAGCGCACAATTGTCAATAGGAGACCAGCGATGAATTGACGGTTGGATGCGGCGGTTTTCTCCTCGGTTGTGCCGGGGTTTTGAATAAGTTGTTCGAAAAATGGGACAATCTCTTCCAATGCCTCGAAGTTGGCTTCGGCAACAATCTTCTCAACCGTTTTGGTCTTTGTAGCCTGGTCGAAGTTCAGCGTGCCGCTGGTTCCCATCAAGCCGCGGATGGCCGCAGCTGCGAATTCGGGTTCCTTGGACACGCGGGCCTGGATTGCCTTAGCCACTTTCACGGCCATTCGGTGCAAGTATCGGTCCTCCACGGCGAGCTGGTTCGTCAAGCATCGCATAAGATTCTTGGTAAAAATCTGAGAGGCTTGCTGCGGTGCACCATCGTTGAGAATTCTGTTGAAAAGAAGGAAGCCCCAGTATTTGCGCTCGTCCGAGGACGCAGCAGCAAACAATCCATCTATAAAGAGGTTTTTTTCGTCAGTTCCATATGTATCATGTATCATCCCACCGCTAGATAGGTACTCACTGTCCACAACCTCAGTCCAGAAATCGGCGAAGGTCATACGAGACTTCTTCGACTTATCCTTAGCCTCAACACTGGTTCGAGACAGAACCGCATCCCAGGCGAAGTGAAGCTTGTTGTTCCAGACACCAGAGGACTTCGCGGTGTTCACCTTGGTCTCACCGTCGCTGGCCGCAGCACCCGATTCCTTCATGATCTTCGACATGCTGCTGCGTTCCTTCGTATCCAGAGGGTCGTCATGCTTCCAGATCTTGCTCGGGAAGGTTACATCGGGGAACATATCCTTCGCCGCCAACCAGATAGCAACACCCTCAGGCGACCGGGCGAGGTCGCGCACGCAGAGTTGTTCCAGTGCAGACTGAATGTACCTGGGTTCCATCTTGCGCGCAGCTAGGTCGTAGACGCACTGGTAGATAATCCACCCACATTCTTCGCGGATCCATGGCTTCTTCTGTGCAAGCTCGAAAACAAGATCGACGACCTGGGTCCATTGCTCGAAGGGCACGGTGGGCTGGAACAGGACGGAGGACTTTATGATCGCTTCAGCGCCGAAAAGACGGCCGAAAAGATGGTCGCGTTGTTCCTATATGAAACGAAAGGATATCCCAGTTAGCGCATGCGACGTTTTTAAATCATGTGTGGCGGCCACCAACCTGTCCCGACTCGCTGCCGTAGGAACTGGACTGAGACTCCCAGAGGTTCAGCGCATCCGAGAAAGTGAAGCGTGTTGTCTCTCTTGGCGATGAGAAGACCTGTGTCAGAATCTCTGTCAATGCAATTGAGAATCCGATTCGAGCAGCTTTGCGGCTACTGCAGAGACCGCGGAAGAGTCTCGATAGCACCTTCTTGATCTGTTCATCGGCAGGGTTCTGGTCTGGAGTGAATTGTGACACTAGGGCCTGGGCAGCCTTGAGTCGGATATCATCTTTTTCACTGGCGAGATCCTCGTAGAGTTCCACCAGCTTCACGTCGACATTGTGAGGTTCGCGGCGGCGCTTCTTTGAACCGGCGAAGGGGGGGGCCATTGCTGAGACTGGGGGGATTTTGAGATGGCAAATAGGTGCGAGGTTCAATTAGCGATCAAACTATTCGCTCCTCGGCCTTGACAATGGAGATCTGCAAACCAAAGGCACGTTCAATACTCCTTGCGGCCGTTCAAGTTGCTCAGAAAAATTCATGCTTTAGCCTATTTAGGGCTAGCGTGATCCGATAAGCCGATAAGGACTTTGATGCTCCAAGAGACTGGGGTTGAATGGCCAAACAACCTCATTAAACATGGATTCTTTTTTTTTTTTTTTTTGCTAGAGACCTCGAGAGGATATCTGTTATGATTTATTGACCATCTTAAGAAACCAAGAGTGGTGGTGTGAAGTTGTATCAAAAGGTTCTAGGCACGTATATATATTGTAGTATTCGACCACACTCAGCAAAGACTGCAAGACCTCCAACAAAACTAGTTTTCGTCTGCTTATAACAATCCTAAAGGAAAATCCAAAACCACCAAGTCAAATGCTATGCACTCAGCCTACAATCCTAGCCAAGCAAAAGAAAAAAAAAAAAAAAAAAAAAAAGTCCAGCCCCAAAGACCATACAGCTATCTCCAAGTATACCGAGTACGCCGCGGAGTACTCCGTACTCCGTATCTCTCAAACGTAGCCCCTGGAAGCCACAGCAAAGATACCTCAAAAACCACGCAACAGATCGGACATGGCAACATGCAACCAACGTTTCAATAGACGGACGAGCATGGTGTATTCGAAGCTGTCAGAGAAACCGGATCCAAAAGAAGGACTAATTCAGGGGTAATGACGAATCCCAAAAACGAGATCAGGTTCCAGACCATTCAACGTCAAACCACCAGCCCAGACGCAGAAATATCCTGTTGTCAAAGGCAACCGGGAAACCAACATCCATTTATACAATCGCATGTCGCCGAGGATAATCCGCTAATTGCACTGGATCCGAGCTTCAGGATCCGGGCTCCGCTTGCGCTGATTTTACGGATGCACCGACCCGCCCCCGAGGCTGATCTGTATACGAGTAGGCCGAACAAAGCGTCATTCATAGTATGTTGTCGGTAGCAAAAAGTAGGAATCATGCATTGAACTATCAATTTGGCGCGGGCGAGACCATTTTGATATCTGATAGAATCAATACTATGGAGCTCAGTAAGAAAATTACCTCTGTATCAGAATTGATGTGTTGGAACGGATGGGGGGATCGTCTGCCGTGGATCTGCATGGTTTAAGTAGTTTTTAGTTTTGAATAGTCGTCGTGCTGGTAACATGTGGGAATGGATTTCGTGGGAATTGCCCAGGTGGTTTTTGATGTAGGCGGACGGGTCTCGGAGTGAATAATATATGGAGTCTGGCGTTTTGGTGGGCCTGGGAGTCCTGGCAACCGTTGTGATAGATGTAGGGTCGGGTGTCAGATTTTGCGTTTTCAGGGGCTTGCCTGATTATGCCGCTATCACCATATTGGACAGCTTTGTATGACTTGAGACGTTGTACGAAGTAAAGAGGGCTCGGAGTGGAATCTGGTTGAGTACTGGGTTTGGGGAGTGTACACGGTGTTTAAGTAAAGACAGGGTTGGCTACAGGTTTAGCTTAAGGTGGTTTAAGGTGGTCTAGACGCAGTTAATTTTTATTTCTTTTTTAAAAAATATACATATATACGTGGTTGTTCTGTGCTAGAAAAGAAAGTCTAGACCAGTAAAAAAATATGGTTGAATATACCAGTCCAGCGGCGCCTAGGTAAACCTCTTGATCTATCACGGATGTATTTGACAGAAATACCACAATCGGAGCTGTGTGATGTGGGGAGTCATCAGCTTCCAAATAGGGAGTAGGGCGACACTAATACGTGATAGCACGATTGAGAGAGGGGAGCTGACAGGCACGAAGCCGATGAGGCGCGCGTAGATGACCGGGGGGGTGTACCAATAGCGCTGATCGGGGACTCCGAGCCGGAAGAGGTAATAATTTTGACAAATATAGAAAAGATTAGGGGGAAATACATACTAGAGTAAGGGTATTTCCAGTACTGAGGAAGTGTATAATAGTATGTATAATATATATAATACCAAAATACAAAGAAGTTCCAGTTCTTCTTTGATGTCATGCGTGATCACGGGACAACGCATTAGTTTCGTGGAAAATCCTTGGAAGCTTTGCTTTGTTTACTCCGTACCTTGAAGATTCACCATATCAACAACATCGTGACATCACATTGGACAATAAGAGGGTAAGATCTTTGAGAGAGGGGAAAAAAGTCTAGCCCTAACCATGCAGGGAAGAATATCGGGGACACGAGGAAATGTGATGAACCCCGCAGCGAAGAAGTCGGCTGGAGAGTTGACATGACTGGCCCCATCGCACATGGCGTTGTGATGCAATTGACCGGTCACATCATCGGGGTCCCCTCCGACTCCACCTTAGCTGCGACTCCGCCGTGGCGCAGTGAGATAGTTAGATCGGGTTGGACTGATACGGTCAGCATTTCAGAGACTTTCGTATATGCAAGCGCCTGGAAAGAGGATGCTGATTCGTGAACATCTGTCCCAGTGTGATGGTACACATCAACTCGCATCAAAACAACGCGATCAGAGACAATTCCCGAAGGTTTCAGGACGGGCGGAGTCTTCAACTTCCGAGGTTAATATCAATGTGTATCTATGATTAGCACATCAGGTTTCCAATGTGCACGGAGCACAGATAGATGGATGTCCAGTAGATATGCCGTAGCATCACGGGCCAATAAAATCTCCCCCACCCCCCTCCGGTGTGGGAGTTGCACAGCGTAATCGTTGGCCACAGGGAGAGAGGTGTGTGACAAGCTCCTTTGAGAGATGGACATACATAGAGGGCGACCAATTGTAAATAAAAATCCCAAGGACCAGGGAGTGATGTATCTCGGATCGGATATAATATACCAGGATGGCCCAGCGCAGGTCGAGGTGTTTCACGAGACGGTCTAGAGTAGCACACCGTGGGGTACTCTGTACAGTGGTGAATCATGAGCTGAGTGTCCACTATGACTGGGCCACACTATAGCCGACTCTAGCGACTAGTAGTTTCTTACGCCATGCTCTGTATAAGGTAAAAAGACATGGCGGTCAATCTGAGATCTTGCTGTGTGCTCCGTAGTAAATATCGGCATCGGATAGCGCAAATGGGACTCAACAGAGATCTGTGTTGATAAACTTGTTTAAGGTGTCGACGAACCATGCTTTTGGTATGAGTTTTGGACCCCGGCTCATCCTTACTGCTGTTCGTGATAGCCCTAGCTCGAGAGTGGCAATTGAGATGCAATTCAGATCCAATTGCTTTCGTTGGTGAAAAGTGCGCCAAAGACCATCAGACATGAAGGTTTCAATAGAACTACCCTTGGGCAATTAATGTATATTGAGGTCAAACATCCTACCAAGGGGGATGGAAGGGATGCGCGACATTGGAGACCATCGTGAGCCCTTGATCAACAGGAATGCCCAAGTAAGGGCAGCACGGGTATGTATGAGCAGAGCACTATAGCGTCTTCAATTTCCAGAAGAATGAGATTATCTACCATTCCTTACTCAATACTACGTTGTAGGGTCCGATCTTGAAGTTATTGAATGGCCATCGACTCTAATTATTTTGTATACCACCTTGTACTCCATACTCCGCACAAGCGATAGAGATTCCAAACTCTGATCGGTTCTTGATATTGCCTAATAGGGTCCAGATAGTGTGAACTTTTTCATATTTTTCATTTCGGAGATGAGGAGATCTTAAGATTCCACGCCTCTCCCGTGTGGCCAATCAATACCTCGGTAAGATGCCTCGTATCGGGCTAGTAGAGTCGATCGAGCACTATACTATTAGCATATTAGCATATGAGCATATTAACATAGTATTAGGATATTAGGATTAGGATTGAGAATGGATCTAGTTGTTCAATTCGGAGTATTTAGGATGAATTGAAGCATATCGTTGACGTTATGTCAAAGCAATAAAGAAAGCCGTTCTCAATCGAAGCGCCCTTGCTTCCTCATCACTTGCTTTCCCATCACTTGCAGAAGCTTTAAATTTTTCTTTTCTCCCGAGAACAGGAAAAGTGGATATTCTCTCTGCATTAGACTCGATCTCTTTGGCTCCGTTTTTTTTTTTTTTTTTTTTTTTTCAGCTCATCTGTGGTTGATGGATAGACACGGGAAATAAAAAAGTTTTTTGGTGGATACTATTTTGTAAGAACCAAATACATAGTAAAGAATAGTACGGAGTAGTTAACTATGGAGTAGACATTTAACATAAGCGTACAGAGTAATATATACAGAGACAATCCTCCTTCCATAGAGCAGGGGAGTGAAAGCTAAACCCAAGACATACCTAGTATAGTACCATGTACTCCGTCCACTTCGGGAAGAAAATGGGGGATGAGCTCTGATAGGCGCTGGGTTGCTGCGGCAAGGGAGTCCCGGGCAACCGAAAAGATGAAAAAAAAAAAAAGTATTTGACCCCTAGCCAGAGCATGGGGAGTGTCTATCCTTTACTCTCTCTGGTTAAATCGATCATTGTATGTTGTATTGGAATACACTTATTTCCCCATGAAATAGGTATTTAATTCAATTTCAATACTTTTTTTTATTTTATTTTAAATGGGTCATTTTACCATACAGGTTCTTTTTACAGGTTCATCATACAGATTCCTTATACCGATCTTCCCATACATACCTCGATTTACCCTCTCTCCTATACCCCAATAATACCATAACCAATTTAATTATTTAAAATTCCCGATTACGTCGAAAATCGGAGCCGCAGTAATAATCAATTTAACTGAATTAACTGGATTTACTGGATTTACCCAATCTAGTTACTCAATTTACTCAATTACTTGTACATTCGGAGATCCTCCCCACCTGCGTTGCCCATTGCAACAAGCCCATCCCTTCAGCTTCATGGTTTCTTTCTTCAAACCGCTTTGTTCCTACTTCTTCTTCTTCTTGATAACTACTCTCGATATTCCTCGACATTTGTGACCATCAAGTTTTGTTCAGTTCGATTGCCGACCAAGTTCCATATCATATTCTGGGACCCTTCCCCTCAGTCCTGCAGCACCCACGAGCTTGCCCCGAACCCCTCCACTTACGAACATATTCACCAAATTCATCATATTTACTTCCCACCCCTCCCAAAAAAAAACCTCCGAATTCTTGCCATGGACCGATAAATTCTGTGACTTTACAGAATACAACTCTCGCCGTTGGTGGTTAGGGTCTGGGGACCTAGGATTTTTTTTTCCTCCCGGAACTGGTTGTCACGGCGATCGTGGGGACCCATAACGTTGAAATTGCAAACGTGGAGACCTGCGTTGAGACTTTTTCTTTTCTTTTTTGAACCTCAGTTTGTAGGAACCTAGTACTGGGTAGACATCTGTGGTCAGGACCTGATTGCCTCTGTTCCATCTGTTCCGGTTGCTTTCCCAGAAAAAAAAAACTGTACCACGTCGGCTTCGTGGTCCAGTTGCAATTCGTTCGGTCATGGAGCACTCTTCACCTCTTGCTGCTATGCAGCCTCCATCAGTCATGTTCGGCCATTGCTTTCGTTCAGAGACATCGACTTCTTATCCCCTGGGTTCAATGTCCGGGTTTGGTGGGAACCCGTTCAATTTCAAAGATTTGTCTATGAAGAAGTCTAGTTCGGACTACTTCAACATGAAACCCATTCGAGGATCTTCCCCCACAGCTAGTTTGGCTGCTGATCTTTCTCAGAACTTCCATATTGATCAGAGGTATGTGGAGGGGTTTCCATGGGTCGTTTCATGTTCAAACGGACAAAGCCCGGCTAACTCTATATTTAGTCCTCAATTAGCCACACCTCGGCGGTCTTTGTTCACGGCCAGTATGCTCGGTCAAACTAATGGACGTGGTAAGTAAAGGCTAACGATGGAAAGAGTGGAGAGGTTACTGAACTGTTATATAGATGATGTGATGACCACCCCGCCGCTCCCATCTTCTTCTCCGGCTCCGGCTATGGATGTGATGGAAATGTCTCCACTGCCTCACAAGCCGGCCTTTTTTGTTACTGCCGAGATCGAGATACAATCTCCGACACCCGGGGCCAGTCCTATGGGATCACCAATGAGATCTCCGCTACCCAGCCCTCTACAAGCGTCTCCGATGGAGTCTCCTCTATGTCCACCTGAGTAAGTGCACGGGATACTCAGCCAGCCACCACATCAGCTCCGCTAACATAAATTTCTATCTGACAGGAGGAAACGTCCAACTTTCCTGCGTCCTAATCTGGCTAGGAGTAAGGCTCAGTCTTACCAACTTGGACAGACCCGGCCTGCCCCGGAGAGCAAAGCACCGCCCTTTCGATTTGGAACTGGAGCCAAGACATCTCTCAGCACGTCGACTTCTCTGGAAGATATGTTTGGGGACTCGCCTCCCCATGAGCGTCCAATCTCTCGCAATGGTTCTTCCACTCACCTGGCACCGCCGCCCCGTATGCGGCCATCACTCCACCATGCCCGTAGCAGCGGCTCGCCCGCCCCCAGTTCAATCCGCAAACCCTCTCATTCTTTGATGCGTCCCCGCAAGCAATGCCGACGATCATTGAGTATGTTTGAGAACCCAGCAGATGTTATTGCCGATAAAGAGGCCAAGGTAGCGACAAATACACCCGTCCAGTCCATCAGTGACATTTCGAGCCCGCCCAGCATGAAGCTGCCTCACTTCATCCCTGAGGATCGCGCGGACTCTCTGCCTCGTATCGACAAGAGCACTCTTCTGGAGCTCATGAACGGCAAGTTCAATGACCAGTTCGACAACATTCTCATCATCGACTGCCGCTTCGAGTATGAGTATGAGGGTGGCCACATCACCGGTGCATTGAACTATAACGACAAGGAACGTCTCGCCGGTGAACTCTTCAGTGCTCCCCAGTCCCGTACTGCACTTGTCTTGCACTGCGAATACTCTGCCCACCGGGCTCCCATCATGGCCAAGTTCCTGCGACACCATGATCGCGCCATCAATGTTGATACTTACCCTCACCTGTCATACCCCGATATGTACATTCTGGATGGTGGATACAGTTCATTCTTTGCTGAACACCGTTCTTTCTGTTTCCCTCAGAACTATGTCGAAATGAGTGCCAAGGAGCACGAATTTGCCTGCGAGCGTGGACTTGGCAAGGTCAAGCAGCGCTCCAAGCTGAACCGCGCCCAAACTTTTGCCTTTGGTGAACAGTCACCTCCAATGGAGGACAGCCCAACTGGACGTTGCCGACTTGGTGACAACGAGCGAAACCGCTACCTAAGCTCTCCTTTCTCTCAAAGCCCAGTCCCTGCCCGCACCCCCGGCCGCCGGATGCTTTCCTACTAAATCGACTTGCCAGTACCTTTCCATTTTTTGGGTGCTTTACATTTTCCTGCATCTCATTTCCTTTTTTCATTTCATTTTTCTTTTTCGTCTTGTCCTTGGAGCGTGGTGTTTGGCTGATGCATTCCAAGATGCTTTACGGCGGCTTTTTTTCTTTCTCCTTCTTTTGCTCAACTTCTCTCGACCATTTCCGTCCTGCTGAGGTCTGATTTGTGTTGGCGTGCTGGATCACCTGCGCTCTTCACCTTTTCCCTCATCTCTTTGATACCTGCTATCGGTATCGTCCTCTCCTTCGCTCACCCTGTTTACCTCATGGGTTCCTGCTTTCTCCAATATTTCCTTTGCGTGGCCTGTTGCCACATCTCTCAATGACCATCGCCCACAATCTTCCCTGGGCAATTGACTCTCATGACCCATTTGAATCTGAGTGTCCCCTTTCATATGTCTATTTTAACGACCTCGCAACTTCGAAACCGAAAATGCGCACGAAGACGGCCTATCCTCGCCAGAATACCATTTTCTCATACCTCGTGGGTCTCCGCGACAACAATACCCCCCCTCCCCAACGACGATATTTCTCAAACGTTCTGCCTACACTTTGGCCTGTCCCTTTCTCCCCGAACATTCTTTTGACACGATTATCGCCCTTTAATCCACAATTTGGTCCTTCTCTGTACAGACTTTCTACTGTGGATCAATCGTCATTCCACGCTGTACCAAATTTGCATCTTGATGCTTCAACGCCAGTCATATTGGCTCAATTCTTCTGGAGCATGTGTATTTCAATGCATTGTCCGATAATATTCCCCTTTGAACTGTTTGTCATTGGGGTAGGAGGACGTTGATGTAATATTGCATCGAGAGTGATTTTACAGCTGTACATAACGAGAATTGCCTGTGTATTACAACATACAGGTGGTTTCTCTCTGGATGTGTTTCCTGAGCTTTTAATTGGGTCTGGAAAGGGTAATCGGAGGAGACAACCAGTTCACAAATGTTTGATTTTTGTTTCCTTTTGTACGAATAAAAAATAAATTTAAAAAAAAACAAAAACAATTTCAAAATAACTTCATTTCCCTTTCCCTTAAAAACAAAAATTTAGAAAAAAAAAAAGAAGAAGAAGAAGAAGAAGATCGACAGAATGCGTTAATGAGGATTGTCGTTTCAAGTGTCTCTGATGAACCTCATAGGCGGAAAGTGGGAAGAACTATGGGGGAGTTGTCCGTGTGTCAACCCTCTCTCTCTCTCCCTCTCTGCTCTCTCTCTCTGCTCTCCTCGAAACTGCTGTTTCAGCAATTTCAACTCTCCTTTCTTCTTCAAGCCTCAGTCCGTTGAACACTCTTTTCGAGGCTCTTTTAAAGTGTTGGCCTATTTTTGAGACACTGCGCCTCATTGTTTCGTTACTTTGATCCCCCGCTCTAGGGTCTCACTCTCTCTCCAGTTATCTCCAATCTTTATTCGTCAAATGTTCTATTTTGGTAACTTGCTGCCTGTTCGATCCACCTTGAACTAGCAACTATTTTGCTACATCTTCGATTGATATTGAATCTACTGTCCACGGCTGTGACTTCAAATCTACTCTATTATCTCTACTATCACTACACTCGGCATTGCGGCCCGCGCCCTCTCACTATCTCGCGCCCAGGCACGTCACACTGAACTGCGTCTAGTTTCACACTAGAAGGATCTTGCCCCAAGGCTGGTCCGCAGCCATTGGCAATCGGATGATTCCTTTTCTCTCGCCTTGCGCACCTGCTATTCATCTCCAATATGAGTCCAGCAAATATTACACTATGGGTTCGAGACACCGCAAGTGACCTCGAGTCGGTTCCAAGCACCTTTTCTAGCTGGGACAAATGTATGGCTAAGACCTACTGCAAGTGAGTTCTCCCCGAGAATTTGCGCCCTCCCCATTTACGCATGGCCTGGCACGGTACTAATTAATTGGCGCAAGGTGGCCCGTCATCGTTGGTATCATCATCGGTTCAGTGGTTCTACTTGCCGTATTAGGTTGCATCTTCAATTGTCTCTGTTGTGGCTATCAATGCTGCAAGTGCTGTTGTAGCTGTTGCTGTCCGTCAGGCAGGCGCAGAAACAAAACGCCTAAACACTTTGATGACCCTCCGTTCCACAAGCCTCCACCACCAGCTCCGAATCCGGTCTATCAAGCGCCACCAGCCCCGCCTTCATTCCGGGGCACACAGCAGACTACGCCGCAGACTGCGAATTTCGACGCGCCCAAGTCTCCCGCCGCTCATGTCAATGAGGACGCCCTGCCTGAGATGCCTACCTGGGCTGGTGCCGTTGACAAGCATGTTGAAGACTCGAACCATCATGACGATGTCGAAATGGAGCCATTGAATCCCCCGGACCGAAAGCAGGGTGCTGGCACACCTGGTGCCGCTTACTCTGACTATTCACCCAACCCAGCCATGGGGGCAGCCGCGGCGGGATACAGAGGATTTGGACCTACCGATCCGCGGGCACGACGGTCTCCCGGCCCGGGAGCAGCATTGAATCCCGTTCAAGACCCCTATGGCCGACGTTCACCGGGCATGCCTTCCTCTGGAGCAACGATTGATCCTTATGGGAGAAGGTCGCCGGGCCCGGCGGCACTCAGTGCTGTCCAGGATCCATACGGACGACGTTCCCCCGGCCCAGCAGCAGCATTGGCTGCCACTCAAGATCCATACGGGCGTCGCTCGCCTGGTATGTCATCTTCAGCCGCAGCAGCTGGCTATGGCACCGCAGCACACGACCCCTACGGTTCGCGATCTCCCGGCGGAGCAGTCCACAACCCTTACGACCAGCAAGCATACCAAGACTCTAATGACAACCCTTACGGCGCAGGCAATGGCTACCACGCTGTGACCGCTCCCTCGCCTGTGGCTGCATACAAGCCGCACACCAACTACAGCCCCGTGCCAATGGCCTTCTCCCCATCCTCGGAGATAGACCATTCCGCAGCCGCAGCCCCAACACCAGGTTTCCAGCGTCAGCCATCTTTCGGTTCTAGCCAGTATCCCCCATCATACACCTCCCAGCCTCCATACCGCGGCTTCGCCCCCGGTGCCCCTTCTTCGCCCCCTCCTGCTTTCTCGGCTCCTTCGCCTTCCCAGTACACTACCTATAACCCCCACACCATCACCCCCGTTCCCGAGCCCGACAATACCA
>LACB01000544.1:0-17960 GCA_030142185.1 Penicillium thymicola
ACACCCCCTCCTCCTCCCCCCCAATCGTCCGCCTCCCCCCAGACCTCCCCTCATCAGACGACGAGCCAGCCCCAGAACCAATCAAACGCACCCACACCTTAGCCGAGCGCACGCGCAGATCAATGTCCCTCCTTCCACCCGTGGCCCACGAAGCGCCACGGACACGCCGCAGACCCCGCTCATCATTCCCGGTCAACCAGTTCGTGACGCCGCGGAAGACCTCCGCGCACTCCACTCGTTCGAGGGGCGAGATCTCACGTGCTTCGACGCCGCAGGATCAGCTGTTTGAGGAAGATGCTGAGTATGCGAGTGTCTTTAAGTCGCGGCCGCGTGTGGCTCTCAGTCCTATCTCGTCGCCGGCTGTGCATGTCAGTCCATCTTTTGAGGAAGAGAGCTTTGAATTGGATTATGAGGATGGGGATGAGAGCGAAGATTGTGAGTGGGGGGATATTGATTCGCCTCTGGCTGCTCCACGATTGAGGGGCTAGGTTGTTAAAGTATATACACGCACCTATATGTACTAAGGGGTTTGTGTAAGCACAATTCAATGGATATATTAATAAATCTCCCGCCATGTCATACTTGCATCTTTTTTTCTACTCGATTGGTCAACACTGGGCGATATATTTACCGCCACGATTCAGGGCCTTCAGACGTCCAAATGATATGTTGGAAGCAACACTGTTGTTCAAGTAAACCCTGTATATGCCGAACCCATACATGTATATGAGGAAGCAGGGTAACTAGTTATTTCAATCAATTCACTAAGGTAAAAACAATTCTTCGTATAATTTGAAATTCGTTATTTCTTACCCTCCATATAAAAATCCCTACAGGGAAGCTTTCAAGGTTACTCTGAAGTCTGCACAACTTTAATCTTTAATATACCCAAAATGCGTGGTGGCTAGCCCCTAGTTCCTGGAATCCCACTTCTATCTCTGTGGAGCCCACCCAAATATGCCTCGGCAGCAAGGTGCAAGGTGTTTTTGTGAGTAGATATTCGTTGGATGTTGGCTCCTCGGTGACTACATAAGCCGAAGGATTCGGTAGAAAAGAAATAACATACAACACCATCGGGCACTAGCAGACTCTAATTGGATACTCTAAATTCCAATCTCTTCATATATAACTAGTTAACTAGGTATTAATTTATTACGAAATAGCAATGGCTCGCTCGTACCGCACGGATCGAGTGGGGGAGGTCGGGTATAATGTGGATGTTTTAGTCTCCAAACATGAAACGCGCATGTTAGAGATAAATTGGGGACCTCAGTTTCGAGACTTGCAATGTTTAAAAATACTTGCAAGTACCCATAACTAGTTAACTAACTAGTTAGCTAACGTTAGTTAACTAGTTATACACTATCGTCATATGTAAATACAGCGAGTTTCAAAACGTAGAAAAAGAACGTATTCATTAGATCGTAGGAAAAGGAATCCGCGGCCATAATCAAGATCAAGAGCCTACATATGTAGAAAGACCTTGCCACGTTTCGCCAGCATGATAGAGATCAACTCTACCGGAGGCCCTTGCTCAGAATCTGGCGATATTACTCGTTGTGTGTAAATGCTGTAATGAGCATTCGTCTTGAGATAATTGCCCCCCGCCCTCATACGGTACTTAGGCCCCAATATTTTCATGTCCGAGTGTACGGGGTACACATTTTGCGGATGTTGCCCAAGAAAATAATAACAAAATAGTAATAAAACGTCCTTCCTTCCGAGGAAGTTCTCCGGCATCAACTTCTCCCTCATGGCGCTTCCCTTGGGCACACTCGTTCACTCCCTTGGTCACAATACCTTGGGAAAGATAGATATTGCTGTTCAATCGGTCCTTTTGGCTATTGTTTTTGTTTCCGTCGGTCTGCGGTTATGGTCACGACCATTGCAGTGGATTTCACTGCAATTGAATGATTTGTTGATTGTACTTGCCACGGTAGGGTTATTTATTCCCTTGCTTCTTCTTAATCTGTGGCGCTGTGGGTTCCCCGCAAAATCCCGGCAAGGCTAACTACAAGAGTATAGTTCTTTATGGTCGGTCGCTATGTGGTGGAAGTCGTCTTGGTCGTGCTGTGTGGAATGGGGCTGCATTCCACCGAAGTAGCCCAGGTCGGAGGGTCCGAGGTTTTGGTCCAATTCCATCAGGTAGGTTACAATGAGTGGCATATGTTTGAATTAGATCGATTTATGTTTTTCATGCTGACCCTACCATCAGCTTACATATGCGGGATACCTTCTCTGGGTCACGATAATCGCCTTGATCCAGTTGTCGGTTCTCAGCTATTATGTGCACAGATTCGGTCAGCGCACTATTACCTTGCTAGCATATGTCCTTGTGGGTCTATGTTCGTCTCTCTGGGTTGCAGGCTTCTTTGCAACTGCGTTTTTCTGTACTCCGCCGAAAAGAATATGGCTTGCCGACACTCCGGGTCATTGCAGTGATCGCAAGATGTTGCATACCGGCGTCAATGCGAGTGAGACAATTCTCAGCTTCTTTGTTGTCATTCTTCCTACCCCGATGATATGGGACATGCCCCTGTCGAAGACTAGAAAGACTTCACTGGCGTGTATCCAAGTGCTAGGGCTGGCGTGAGTAATCCGTGGACGTGTGCAGCGAATAACATACGTTACACCCTGTGACTAACCAATGACCCAGCATTGTTGCCATTATTGCTATCCGCATGAAAATCGAGTTCGACCTCGACCCAAAAGACCCAACCCATGGCTCTGCCAGGAAGTCAATACTTTCATGTATCGTGCCTCTTCTGGGAATAATTGTTGCCTGCCTCCCAACTCTGGAGCCAGCCATTCAAAGGATTTTCAGGATATCAGCGCTTCCCTCTCCAGCCCATACATCTATATATGATCCGACGTTTGCGAGGTATTGGAAGACGACGGTTCTTTCGGGTAGAGGGATGGAAGAACCGGAGAAGCCTCTGGTCAGTCTTACGCAGCCTTTCGTGGCAAAAATGGGTTATCTTGCTCCTGGGGATATTCAGGTCACTTCTCATTGGGAGATTCATTCGTCGCGAGGTTCGGCGAGATTTGATAAATCACCCGTACGGCAGGTCTGAGGCTTATATCGAGAAATGCGTGGCGTATACCTTGGGTCTGGTACCCAAAATATAAATATATTAAGCTGGTGTCTTTTTTTCTATTCCATAGAAGTACGGTTGGTAGGTAATAAATGCCCTCGGTATCGGCCACCCGAGATATAATTCCAGTGAATTTAACGGTTGGTCCGTTTTCATTACTTCCTTTATGAATACTACGTCAAATATATCAAATATGAAAGGAAAAAACGAAAAAAAAAAAAATTTGGTTGGACCTAAAGACTTGCTTGCATACATACGCCTGGAAAATATATATCTCAAATACGGAGACATTTCCAGCATATATATAGATTCTTATGCCTCTTTTCGTTCGTCTAATTCTTTAGTATTACAGTATAGACATATACCACACTTAGGTGAAAAAACTGCCTGTCCTGTCTTTGAAAATGTATCAAATAAGCCCAGAAAAGTGCGAACGTGTGCATGCAATGAGTACATACCCTTAATCTGGAAAAGGGACGTTTGCTTTATGTATGCCAGCAGCTGACATCTTTCATACTATCTCGGCCAATTGGCCTAGTGGTAAGGCATCCGTTTCCGGTGCGGGAGATCGTAGGTTCGAATCCTGCATTGGTCGATAACTTTTTGCTTTTTGTCCCTTATATATATATATAGGGGACGCATTTTTTCATCTTTGTTACTTACTGCATGGATCAATTGTTCCTACATTAATTACCCAACTGATTGATTGACTTCATTGATGACGAGGGAGCGGAGGGGTTAGAGTCACATGCGGTTACATAGTTGGGGCTTGTAAGCCAAGTAAGTCACCATCTAGAAATAGTTGGTTAGGGAGGCGACCTGGGTCGACCGACATACATATATGGGTGTCAGAATATAGAGGCTGGACCGAGTTAGACAAAGAACAAGCACATAATCAAATTAGGCTGAATTATAATATGCCTGCCTCTAGCTAGCTAGGGCTAGTTGCTTTCAGTACAACGGATATCATCTCATCTACTTACCGGTATGGAATGAACATATAAACATATGATCAGCATTCCCATGTTAATCTATGACATCGATCATGTTCTCAACGAACAAATGTTTTTTAAATTATCATTTACTCTTCCTATTGGTGAATGAATGAATGAATGAATGGATGAATGTGTGTGTGTATGTATGTATGTATGTATGGATTGATTGATTGCCTAAAGATATAAACTTCTCTCACCATAACTATGAGGAAGAAAGAGGCCCACCCACCCAGCACAGCACACAAGAACAAAAAGGAATAAACAACATACAAGCAAGCCCCAGCCGATAAAAAGGAGTACATATTTGTTCTCGAGTAGCAAAAAGCAAAAAGATAACGACCAATGCAGGATTCGAACCTACGATCTCCCGCACCGGAAACGGATGCCTTACCACTAGGCCAATTGGCCGCCTTGTGTATTTGTTGGTCAGAAAAAGGGCACGTGAGTGAGACAGGTTCAGCGCGAGAGTAACCCTAATATACAGACAGCTACCTACGTAAGCATGAAGGTATGTAAGAGTATTGTTGTCTGCAGGTACCAACTAAGACTTTAGGTGGGATTGCATTTGCATTGGTATTGAGAGCGGCCACCATGAGGGGCAGTAAACAAATGCATGAGATCCTAAGCAGGAGAACTATAAGGTGGACGATGTCTTTCAGGAAGAAACAAACAACCCCTTGAGCAGGGCGTATTGCCCACCACCAATCAATCCCCAGAAAAAGCCCGCGGGTTCAATGACCCAGGACAGAAGGATCAGTAGTGAAGGTCCGGGACCCTACATTATCTCCCACGATGAGCCAGGATCATCCCTTGCATAGCAGGGAGGTGAAACCATGATCGACGGGGAAATTTGTCGAGATCAAGCATTGGTGCATTCCAGTCAAAGGAGAAAATAATTCAGCCACCTTATCAGAGCAGCGAAAGAAGCAACCAAATTGGCCGCGAGGGATGTTGATATCGCGGCACGGGCAGTGGAGGAGCAGGACGTGACGACGCCCCTTCATATCCCAGCTATGGCAGAATGTCACCAAGACGATCCGTTCTAAAAAGATTAATGAAAGTATGAAATCCCTGCAGGTGGCTCGCATTCTCGCAGACGCTCATTAATACCCCTTCTTGTTTTTTTAATTTACCTCAGCCAGCTCCGTCGCTCGACGACACTTCCTTTCTTTCAGTTCGATACTTGCAATACAGGTCTATACAGCCGACACAATGGTCAAAACTACTTACGCCCTTACGCTCTTTGCGGCCGTCAGCTTGGCGGCGCCTGTTGCTCAGCTGAATGGCCGTGCCGAGAAGGAGGGCTCAGTTGAGCACAAGAACCTCATTGAGGATATTCCCATCCTTGGAAAGATGCTGGCAGGGGTATGTGCTCTTTAGTTTCATTGGGAGACGAGGTGCTAGGAAGAGAAAAAAAAAACTAACATCAATCGACCGACAGAAGCAGGATGGCAAGCGCGAGGTGGCTCAGCCTCAGCACCACAACCTCATCGACGAGCTTCCTGTCGTCGGAGAATTTCTTGGCAACGTAAGTTTGGGCTGTGGGTTTGAATACAACTATAGGAGTACTAACCGAAGCCTCCGAATAGAACAAGCAGAACCAGCGCCGAGATGTCGCTGGGGATGGTATCAGTGGTTTGCCAATCGTCGGAAGATTGTTTGGAACGGTATATATTTCAAACAACATTCATTTTAGGGTCGGGATGCTAACGGAACCTAGCACACACACGCTGGCGGTGAGAATGGCATGAATAAGCGCCGTAGTTTCGGTCAAAACTATGGCCAGAACGCTGGTCAAAATGAAGGTCAGAACCATGGCCAAAACGCCGGACAAAATGAAGGTCAGAACTATGGCCAGAATGCCGGTCAGAATGCCGGCCAGAACAGCGGCCAGAACAGCGGCCAGAACGCCGGTCAGAACCACGGTCAAAACCACGGTCAAAACCACGGTCAAAATGCCGGCCAGAATGGCGGCAAAAACTGGAAGCGTGGCCTCGAAAGCAGCCTCCGCACCATTCCCATCGTCGGAGATCTTTTCGAAAAGGTACGATGACCAATCCCCAGTCATTGGAAAGCGACTAGAATAAGAGAACGCAGTCTGACACGACACAGGACAAGGACACACCCTCTCACCAGCAAACCGAAACTCCTGCGAAGCACCTCGAGACCCGCCAGGCGGGACATTCCAAGGGTGTCTTCGGTGTCCTGCAGTCCTTGACTAGCGGCAGTGTGAGTTCTTCTCAGACCAGAATAATTATACAAGTGTTGATAATCTCAATAGCCCGTTACCAAGAGCCACAAGCGCGATGAGCCGGCTGCCCCCAAGGCCAACGAGGGCCAGCAGGGTAACCCGAAGGGAGCCGAGAGCCAGGAAGGCAAAGAGAACGAGAGCTCTCGCGGCCTGCTCGGGGAATTAATGGGCGATGAAGGCCTCGGTTCCCTTAAAGGCAACTCCGAACATGGCTTCGGCCTTATCCCAGTACGTGCCACTCACCAACACAGAAGCACGCCACCAGGCTAATAACATATCGTCTAGATACGCCGTGACGCCAAGGAGCTTGAGGCCCGGCAAGCCCCCATCCAGGGATCCACACTCACCGGTGTTCTCCTCGAGGGTGGTGCTTTGGGTAAGGTCTCCAATTTCCTCTCTGGAGGTGCTAAGCCCAAACCCGGTGACAGCTCCCCCACTGATATGAGCGACGGTTCTACTGCGGGTCCTCCCGACCCTGCGTCTGGTGCTGGTCCTCACTCTGGCCCTGGCTTTGCTGCTCAGCAGCAACAGCAACAGCAACAGCAACAGGGGTCTGGTGCTGCTTCTGAGTAAGCTACACGCATAGTTGCTTATGTTTTGTTTATTTCTATCAATCGAACAGATTGGCTTAAGGATGCGTAATCGGTTATGCTGGGTTGTTGAGTTGTTATTTATTCGGCCAAACAATGTCATATGCTTTCATTGATTCAATAATAAACCGAAGGTTACAGTCCGTAAAACGAAGGCAATTTTGAAGTTTGGACACAGAAACCTGTAGCAAAACCCCGCTATGTAATGAGACAGGCAGACGAAGCTGCATGGAGCGCGCGCAAAGAAACCAAAACATCGAAATCGTTAATCGTAGTCAAATCAAAACCGGCTTTTCCGGCCCGGATCACCCAGTTAATAGCGCCATTGGGTGTGGGGGTATCAGGTCGTTACACGCGATGAAATCAAATACAGCCACTCGAGATGGAACAAAATGCTCCGAAAGGCAAAGACAGGCCTAATCAGAGTCATCATACATGTCCACATCGTCCACTACCACCGTCGTTCCCAACGCCTCCTTCCCTTCTCGGATCATAGCTTGTAGCTGCTTATTCAATCGCTGGATACTGGCATCTTCTTCTCGTTCCTTGCGGCGCATCTTAGCAGCCTGTCGCTGTATATCAACAGAGGCAGGACTATCCCTCAACCGAGGGGATGGCAGATCCCCCTGTCCCTTAGTAGGCGAGTGGGGTCCGGTAGAAGAGTAAGCGACTCGTTTAGTGAGCCGGGGCATCACGGCAGATTTGCGGCGAGGACTAGATGCCTGGAAAGTGCGTCGTGTGCGGAGTGACGGGCTAGCAAGCTCGCTGCTACCCACGAATGGATCCGAGCTCTCGGGTACCACAACCCAACTTCGGTCGACCTCGTCGTCTGGATATTGACCAGGTACAGGTGTTGAGCAGAACGTGTTCGGGCTGTACATGTCTTTCTCGGTGGATGGTCTGGTTGAGGGCAGCCAGCTGGATTCGAGGGTTGTTGCTGGGCTGGATGACATGTCGTAGCCCTGTCCTCCTCCTGCGTAGAACCCCCGGAATGCGCCAGTCCAGCATAGATCGAGGACTTTGCTCACAGCTTTGATCACGGTGTGGCCCCAGCCTGTGGGTGTTGTGGTGTTGGGGCCATCGGGGCTTGCGGATATGATGTCAGAGTCGCGGCGGCTGCGCTTGCGATTGCCGTTGTAGTCTGATAGGTCTGCTGACTCGTCGCAGGAATCGAAGGAGGGTGGGAGGAAGGATTCGCGATATCGGTTTGGACGGTAATCAAGCTCGGCCGAAGCGTGGAAATCGTTGCCTCCGGTTACGCTTACTGAGCGGTAGCTAGGGTGGATCATCGGGGACTCGGTGAAATTGCACTCAAATTGCGATGAAAGTTTTTCTGTGTTACGACGTGGTCGCTTGCGACTGAGTGAGAGTGAATAGAGCGATGTGGAAGCTGTGGAGGCTGGGACTTGGAATAGCTGAGAGGGCGCATTGGAGAGGTCAAGTTTAGGTTGTGAAGCAGAGTTGAAGATAGCGTGCATGTCGGGCATTTTAAAAGAAAAGAAGGGAGTAATACAAGATAAAGATCAAAGATCAAAGATCAAAACATCCAAATCGGAGAAAAAAAAAAGAAGAGAAGAGTCTCAAGGAAAAAAAAAAAGAAAAAGCGAGAGGTTGGATATTCCATGTCAGAGGATTAGTGTTCCCTTAAAAGTCACTTCTCTCTTCTCTTTGTCTCACACTATTTAAACCCCCCTACATGATATTCTCATATAACATATAACAATACACATCACATATTGAAATTACAATCGCTGACTAGTCCATTGTACTCCAGCTGCTTCCAATCCTTCATCACCATCAACTAACACACACCATCCCTCGCCGCCCTGTCCTCCCTCTCCCGCAATCACCGCCTCAAAGTGGCCGTGAGCGTATTCCAACACTTGATCGTTAAAGGTACCAGGCTGTAACCAAACTGCAGGGATCCCCACTGAGTGTGCTTCCTCTAAGACCTGGAGGGTCACAGCTGGGGGAGTCACCACCGAGAGGGAAGTCTGCACCGGCGATGGCAAACTGGCGGGCGAGGGGACAGTATCATAAGCACGCGAGGGGAGGGTGATCTGCGCTGCTCGGGGGTTGAGTGGTGTCACCGGTAGGGAGTGTTGATGATACCAGGCGAGAACTGTAATGATTTAGTTTTTCAGTTTCTATATACATGCCAACAAAGAGGGTGTTCCCCTACTCTTGTATCCGAACTTATGAGTGTCATTGCTGGCCCCCGCCACCGCAAAGCGGGGGGAAGAGAAGAATCGCTTGACTGCTGCCATGGTAATTTGAATAATGTGAATAATTTAATTTGAATGGAATAAATTGTATCTGGTAGCCAGATAGGTAATAGCAAATGGTTGGAAAGTTGGAAAAAGACAAGAAAACAAAGTGCAACCTCGGCCGATGACGACTTTATCTCCCTTCATCACCCATCTCCGACATTCGGCGAACCTCCTTGTTGCTTCACGTCTTTCACATTCATTCGTATGCCACCATTTCTCCCTCGAAAACGCGTATCCTCCGAGGACCCGCCCCCGGCCAAGCGCCAGGCCCGGCCCGATAATGCTAAAGCTCTTCCCCAACCTCCGTTCCACCTCTCCGACTCCGATTCCGATTCCGATTCCAACTCATCATTAAGCGATGCACCTGAAGGTCTCCTCAACAAGGACAATGTCCATGAATCCGAGGAATCTGAAGATGAAGAAGAGGATATTGACTGGGAGGATGCGATAGACAATACTAGCGCCATTCCACCTACAGTTACAGCCCCGGAGCTACAGGACCTGGAATTGACCCTGGATCAAAATGAGACACACGTGGCCGATCTTCTGGATGGTAAGAAAGGACCTAGTAAAATCGAACGCCAAATCCGGATCCAAACACACTGCATGCATGTCCAATGCTTGCTTTTCCACAACGCTATCCGCAATGCCTGGAGCAACGACCCCAAAGTTCACGAGCTACTGCGCAAAAAGTTACCGGAAGGGATCCACAAGGAAGTCAAGAAGTGGCGCATAGCATCGGGCCTAGAACTCCCAGAGCCAAAACCGGAACCGCCCAAAAGTAAGAAGAAAGGCAAAAAGGCCCAGAAGAATAAAGACTGGAGTGAAGAGTCCGAGCGCCTGGAACCAGGCCAGCCGGATATGAGCCGTGGCGACCCAATAATTATCCTGATCAAGGTACTGGTCGCATACTGGAGGAAGCAGTTTCACATCACAGCGCCAGGACTGCGAAAGTATGGATACCGACCGGTATCTGCTCTTGAGACTGCAATCACCGACTTTCGCGAGGAAGAACATGACCCAGAGCGGCATGGTGAGCGTATCGCCACACTTGACGAATTTCGCGCGATCGCCGAGCGTATGCAGGGCTCGCGGGATGTTGGTGCGCAGCTGTTCACAGCTCTCGTCCGTGCTCTAGGCATTGAGGCCAGACTCGTGGCTAGTCTACAGCCGCTGGGTTTTGGTTGGACCAAGGGAGAAACCTACACACCTCTCACACCTTCCAAGGCAGATAAGGACCCCGATAATGAAGGGGAGTCGGAAGCATCCGAGCCTGAGACTGACGCAGTTGAAAATAAACCAGCGAAGAACAAGCGCAAACAGTTTGACGAGGATCTACCATTTCCTATTTACTGGACTGAAGTTGCCTCACCCATCACAAATGAGATCATATCTGTCGACCCGCTTGTACTTTCCAACCCCGTGGCGCCATTTGCAGATACAGACCTACAAGCAAACTTCGAGCCACGCGGCGCAAAAGCAGACCGGGCCAAACAAGTCATATGCTACGTTGTTGCCCACTCATCAGATGGCACTGCCAAAGAGGTCACAACAAGATACCTTCGACGGCGGACCTGGCCCGGGAAAACGAAGGGCTTCCGAATGCCTTTGGAAAAAGTACCCGTAGGTCCACGCGGGCACTACATCGCCTTCGACTGGTTCGGGATGGTAATGCGCGGGTACCAACGAGCCCGAAAGAGCAAAACAGCAGTCGACAAACTCGAAGAAACTCGAGATCTACAACCTAACCAGCCCGAAAAGAAGAAAACAACGCAAACCGCCGACACTCTGCAAAGCCTCCGAACTTCCACCGAGTTCGTCCTGGAACGCTTCCTCCGCCGTGAAGAAGCCCTCCGGCCCGGCGCGGAACCAGTCCGAATCTTCATCGCCGGAAAAGGCGCCCGCGCTAAAGCAGAACCCGTCTTCCGACGAGCAGACGTGCTAAAATGCCTTTCCGCCGAAAGTTGGCACAAAGAAGGCCGCCAGACAAAACCAGGCGCCGTAGCTCTCAAGCGCGTACCCATCCGCGCCGTGACGCTCATACGTAAACGCGAAGTCGACGAACTGCACCGCCAGACCGGCGAGAAGCCCCTGCAGGGTCTATACGCGCGTGACCAGACGGAGTACATCGTCCCGCCACCCATTCAGGACGGCCGCATCCCCAAGAACGAATATGGTAATATCGACTGTTTCGTGCCGAGTATGGTTCCCGCAGGCGCGGCGCATGTCCCCTTGCCTGGTACCGTCCGGGTATGTAAGAAGCTCGGCATTGACTACGCGGAGGCAGTGACGGGGTTCGAGTTTGGATCGAAGATGGCTGTGCCGGTTATTCAGGGTGTTGTTGTTGCGGCTGAGAATGAGGATCTACTTCGGGATGCTTGGAAGGTTGAGGCTGCGGAGAAGAGGAAGAGAGAAGAGCTTAAGGCGGAGAAGAAGATTTTGCAGACGTGGAGGAAGTTTTTGTTTGGGTTACGGATTATGGAGCGGGTTAGGGATGAGTATGGGGGTGGGGATCCGGATGCTGATCGGGAGCGGGATTCGCATAACCCCTTCGCTGCACAGAAGAAGAAACAGGAGGAGGAATCGGATGATGATGGCGTTGATAAAGAAATGCCTGATCGGGAATCGTCATATAATGCGATTGATCATGGCGGTGGCTTTCTTCTTCCTGGACATGAAGATGATGCGGACGATGGGTTGATTGTCGAGCACCATGATCAGCAGCGGAGTCATGCAGGTCCGTCTTACACTGATGCCGATGACCCTGATGACAATGAGCCATTCGAATCTGGATCTCCTGCTGCAAACTCCCCGCCTGTGTCTATTTCTTCGGATTCAGATAACGAGGTGGATAATGGCAAGGGTGAAGACTCAGAACCCGAATACGCACCTCGCCCGACACGCCGAATGCGAGGCCGAGGCCGTTAATGGAATGAATTTATCATCCATATGGCTGGGGCTGGAAGAGGGCTGTGTATTTTGTTATGTACTATGTACCAATGCCAACAGTCTCTTCCGCCAAGTAAAATTGTTTGCGAATCCAGCATATAAACATCACTTATATCCATTTGGAGAAAGCACATGTAGTGCCGTGTAAGCATGAACGACCACCTAGGTATGATACTGCCAAGATTGTCAGTTTGTAGTTCAAATGGAACATTTTTATAGCCAAGAGAGAATCCGATAGCAATTGGCCTCACCTTTGCTGCTGATTCTCTATTCTCGTGAATAACCTAGATGTTGTATCAATATTTCGTATGTTCCAAGGATGAGTGACGATTGTTAGGTAGTATTCTTTTTAAACAGTATCTCTTTTCGACCCATGACTCGTCAAGTTTGTAGAATAAATATGTGTATATATATTTACTTTTGGGTCAAACTTGGGCCACGGATCAGCTTTTCCATTCTTACGAATCGTTCTAACTCGAACATGTCTAGTAAATTGCAAAGCGCTAGAGCGCTTGGTCTCGAACCAATCACTAACTATATACTACTAGATCCACGATTAAAACCGGTTTCTTGTGCATTACTGCACTGACACAGACCAGTCTAAGCAATCAACATTGAAGGAGTGAGTCCATATTGTGGAGAGCGAGCGGATCAGGATTCATTTAAAGTGATGATATCTTTGGTTTAGAAAATGCCCCACAACACTATTGAATACAAGCTCGGAACGAAGAGTAAAGCCAAAGCTATCAGAAAAAGTCTTTTAACTATTGTGACAGCGAAGACAACAGAATCCAGTCGAGGACATGGAATTGAAAATCCCTGTGTGCTCTACCCATTTACTATAACTGAGAGACAAGCGTAAGCCGTCTCATTTAGAAAGACGTGGCCGAGGCAGATGGGGCAGCACCGCTGGAGGAACCACCAGGAGGAGAACCACCACCCATACCAGGACCGGAATCCTCATTCTCAACACCACCCTGCTCAGTGTAATAAGCTGCGGGGGAAACATTGGTGTCGACGGTAGGGTCCATACCAACAGAGATCCAAGCGAAGATTCCATCGGAAATATCATCGCCCAGATACACGTATTCCATGAATGGGTCAATAGTATCGAGCTCTTCGCCGAGAATGCTGTCGTCGGAGTTGAGGGTGACCTCCTGTGTGTTGGTTGAGTACGGGGAAACCTCATCAGCGGCGGTAATAAGGTCCTGGTCGAAGAATATCTGTCCGACGTGCGACGAGCGCGAGGAGTATAGACCGGAAAGGGTTCCGTTTGCAAGGACCTGGGTCTCGTTGGCTGGGTGGGTGAGGACTATTGATGAAGTTAGTATATATTGGTATCGGTTTAAGTTGGTAGCATTTGGCCATCCATGCAAACAAAAAAGGAACAACGAAAAGAAAAGACAATAACCATGAAGGGGTATAATACCGTGGATGTGAGTTGCGCGGCCAGTGTAATGACCTGGGAAGTTGGTTTGCATCTGGACAACACCCTCCCTGTTACTCTTCTGGATACCTCGGTGGAAGGTTGTGTTGAGGTTAGTCTCATCATCGGAGTTGCCGTTTCCACTGGCGGTGACTCCAGAATAGACACCCTATGATTATTGACGTGAGCGGAACTGTTCGTACTGTAATACAGTGGGGACTAGAGTGAAGGGTTTACTTACGGTGGCGTTGCAGTGCCACAAGTCCATGTAGATCTCGGGAATGGGGTCGCAGGTGTTGGTGTCGATCAGCTGGATGTCCATGTAGAGAGGAATACCCTCCTGGGACTCGACCATGTTGTCCCGAATCAGTTCACCCGTGACATCTTATCCGCGTTAGTAACATTCAATCATAAAACAGAGATGAGAAGCTAACAGTAAGGTCCCTGGGTGACATCGGGTGCGAGAATACAGGTAGCATCAGTGCCAAACAACACATCGGGGTCGGTAGAAGGATCCACCCCCGTGAGGTTGGAGTGGTGCGAAGTATCCAGAGCGCTATCGGAGCGCGCCTTGAGCAAGTGGCTGGCTATCGGGTTGTTAGACTGTGATAATTGCTTGGACTTGACTTTTTTTAAAACATACTAGGCTGAAGACCGAGGCGGCGACGAAGGTTCTTCACGGTCATGTGGCGACGGGCCACATTTCGGTTTTGCTGGCCTCGACGCTGAAGGCGAGAAGAACATTGTGCAAGGCTGCGCGAGTGAACAGGGGCACTTTTCAAGAACTCAGCTCGCTCAGCAGCTTCGGCTTTAACATCATGTCCCGGGTGAGCGGACACGATGCCAGTCAGAGCAGTCAGGCCGATGGCAACAACAGATGCGAGATGAACCATGATCGAGGTATTGAAGTAGTTAAAGTTGAATGTGAATGAGGAAGTTGAGGATACCACAGCTGGGTGTCGGGGTGTTTTATATCTTCCTGATACCTATAACAAGACGGAGTATGGCTAGATTAAGGATAGACCCGCTTGAGATAAACGAAATTTTTTTATGAAGCTGACGAAGTACACGGGGTAGTCCTGCGCTTGCATTGGCAAATGAAACGCGTAACATTTCTCATCGAGGAAGGGAATATAGGTAACTGCAGGCCCCCACAGTGGAACTTCAACCATCCATTAACAACATCGCCATAGTGCGAAGGGCAGCAATTGCTCGCAGCCGATAGGACATCGTTAGATTGTGAAAGAGCCAAAGGCTTGGTACAGCAGCAACCCTAACCAACTCTGATGAATCAACCGTCGATCATCCTGGCACTATTGTCCTGCCAAGAACAAACTAGCCATTGAGGGTTTCGGAATTTGACATGCGGGGAATTAAGGACGCGGCCCAAGGATGATATTCATAGAACAAGACTAGACTGTGGCACTGGACTGTGGCACTAGACTGTGGCACTAGACCAAGTGATCGACCATGATGACGAGGTCCCACTCATCCAATCCAGTACTGATCCGTCTGGAGTCTGTAGATGTGGAAAGAGTCTTCAAATGTAGAGGCATAACCGCCAGTTGACAAGCGAGCACTCCGCCACCAAGGACGTGGCTGGGTAGCGTATGCGTCCATGACTTGTCACGGATGGGTTCAATGGCAGATGGGGGATATGTCCCCTATAGCCAGTAAATTTTCACATAAGCCCGGTCCATCGAAACTGCAAGTAACGGCTAGGCGGGACGGCTAGGCGGGGCGCATGGAGTCTTCGACCTAACGAGTATACGTATTTGGTCTTGGCGGTCCCGGTCCTGAGGCCCCTGCGAGATCAGTCAGCGGAGAATGGGGTCCCCGATGGCTTCCAAGCTTTGGCTGGATATTGTGTCAACAATCAACAATATATACGCCGCACTTCGAGATTGGCTACCAGGACAATCAATGCAAGGCAAGGCACATGTGAAAGTGTTTTCCCTTGTTAAGAGTGTATTTTCCCATTCAATCTGTGTCCTGGAACAAAATAATGTTGGGTTTCCAAGATTTGCCAAGGCGATGACATAAGCCGAGAAAAGGCTTGGCAATTGCTTGCTGTCCGGAGATCCGGATGACTTCGCTATATCTCCTATCACCACTTAACCTTGGAATTCTACCTAACCGGCCCCTATAAATCTTTTTTTTTTTTTTTTTTTTTCACGGACCTTCCTAACGGAGGGTCTATAATTCTTATAATAGAAAAAAGGGCCGGTTAGGTACCCCTTTCGTACTAACAATAGTCAATGTGATAGAGACTATGCCCCAAATGTATGTGGGAATTTTGGGTACCAAGTATCGTGATAGTTAGCTAAATGGTTGCTTAAAAGGATTAAAAGGAAAAGAGTATTAAGAAGCCGTTTGAATTAGATTGATTATGTTACATGCATATCCGTAGATATCGGGGGCAATGTCACATGAAACCGTTAACCCATGATAGAGGCAACAATAGAAGCAAAGCCCGCTGAAACTGGGCTAGAAGTACGCAAAAGACAGGGAACAAGAGTACCACCATAACAAAACCAGTCCGATGGATTAGACTTCCTGCTGGGTCACGCTGGGTGCATGGGAGATTTTCTCGTCCATTCCAATATCGGCAGCAAAGGTGCTGTGAGGCTTCCACTTAGCGGAAGTGCGAGGAGTAGTCTCTTCCATCATCTTGTCAACCTGCTCCAGGGTTAGACCCTTGGTCTCGGGAATGAGGAAGTAGGTGTAGACAAAGGCGCATGTGCACAGAGAGCCCCAGATAAAGAACACCTTAGCGCCGAGGTCACCCTTGTCGGCATCCGTCATGTAAGGAGTGATGACTGCGATGATGCAGTTCCAGAGCCAGTTGGAGGCGGTGGAGAGGGCCACGCCACGGGACCGGATGGGCAGAGGGAAGATTTCTCCGATAACGACCCAAGCGCCAGGGCCCCAGCTGCTGGCGAAGAAGGCAATATAAATACAAATGAAAGCGATCATTGCACTGACGGCTTTGGGGTTGCCGCCATCGGTAACACCAATAATGGCGACGATGAACTGGCACACAATCATACCCAGGGCACCCCAAAGGAGCAAAGGACGACGTCCGTATCTCTCGATGGTGTAGAAGGAGAGTGGAGTGGAGAACACATTGACAATCGTGGTGATCATGCTGATCAGGAAGGGGTCATCAATTGTGCCAAGCTGTGTGAAGAAAGTGGTACCGAAGTAGAAAATGAAGTTGACACCAGTCCACCTATGGCTCGTTAGTTGCATATTCAATAGCGGTGAGAGGAGAGTGAAACATACTGTTGCATCATCTGCAGCGAGGTACCCAGAATGGTACGACGAAGGTTGCTGTTAGGGTGCCAAAGGCTGCCGCTGAAGCAGCTGAACCAGGTGCTAAAGTACCCACCTTGGGGGATTGCCATTTGTTCGTACTGGTTGTTGGCGTCGATCTCATTCAGCTCCATCTCGACAAAGTCCGAATTCTCGGGCTGTCCACGGATACGGGCCAGCACAGTGCGAGCCTTATCCTTCTGGCCCTTGCGGATGAAGAATCGGGGGGACTCGGGCAGCATGAACAATCCCAAGGCCAAGATGAGAGCCCAGAGCATCTGAAGGGCAACGGGGATCCGGTACGACCCACTGTCTGTACGGTTCTGGGTACCATAGTTCACGCACGAGGCCAGCATCAAACCAATGGTGATACAAAACTGGTAACCCGAGACAATGGCACCACGGACCTTGCGCGGTGCAATCTCAGACATGTATAGAATGATGATAGCGGAGACAAATCCGATACCGAAACCAGAAATGAGACGACCAGCAACGAGAAGTGCAATGCTGGTTGAGGCGGTCTGCAAAACGACACCAACGATAAAAATGGCACAGCCAGCGATGATTGTAATCCGACGACCGAACCAATCAGCTAGATCACCAGCGATTAGGGCACCGAAGAAGGTTCCAGCGGAGAGAATGGAGACGATGAGCGACTTTCGGGAGGATGGGATGACGAATAGCTTCGGATCGGTAGTGGCAGGATCCTAGGTGCGGTTAGTGGGATCCTAGAAAACTTGTGGGCAGATATTGACACTCACAAGACCTTCGAACTGCTGGATGAAGTACTCCATGCCGAGAACACCGTTGATGTAACCAGAGTCATAACCAAAGAAGATACCACCAAAAGCAGCAAAGGCACACATCAAGTAGGCCTTGAATGTGACCGGGGCCTCGACACGCGTGGCGTCGATGGGCCCAGAGGTGACCGCTCCACCAGGCATGGTAGCTAGTCGATGAGGATAGATGTGTGCAAGAAATCCAAAAGAGACAAAGTGAGATGTCTCAAAAGTAAGATAATGCAAAGTGAGAAGTGAATGGAAGATGAGGAGAGGAAGGGACTGGGGTC
>LACB01000545.1:0-17952 GCA_030142185.1 Penicillium thymicola
GGTGAGTTAGTAGTTGGGTGGGTGACCACCAGCGAATCCTCACTGTTGTATGTTTTTGTTTTTGCTTTTAACTATCTGAGGCGTAATGGGAAATAACATGTCGTAGAGCTCTAAGAGCTAGGGACGTATAGTTATGTCCTGCAGAAAGTATCATCGAAAACAATACTCTAACATCACTATCAAGCTTCGATAAACATAATTATCCTCATGCATATGGAGATTTTGTGCGCTACACGAAATCTTATGACTATAACAAGTGTACGCAAGCCAAGTGGTAGAAATTTGACTTAATTTTCTCAACAATCAATCTACTCGGTGGGCGTGGCTCTATTCGAGCTGACATTCTTATGGGTAGGAGAAGAAATGATTTGTAACAAAATTATTGGGAATTAGACAGTCTTTGAAATGCTCTTTTGAACACAACGTTATCTATCGTAGCAAAATGAGAATTTTATGTATAAAGAGCTTCAAACATTAGATCCTAACAACAGTAGATGCAATTACGTCTAATTAATCAAATCGTACAGATCATGCAGCCAAAACAATGTGCGAAACAACAACAGGTTCAATCTCAAATCGCATCTGCGGCGCGGTTGAATTGCACCAAGTGACAATACGAGTGATCCTCATCGTGCCCCTAGGAAATGAAGAAAGAATAAGACAAGCAGTAGCTTTACCTAACTTCGTCCCTAGGAGCTCCTGATACTCAGCACTACCATGCTTAAATACCATACAATCAACATTTTGTGCCTGTGACCATATGACACCCCGTCTGGGATATAGTTCATCACGTATATATGGAGCTGTCTCCTCATTCCCGACGTCAGTAAAGATAACATGTCTCAGAGTTTTCAAGTTAAAATCAAGCAAATATTGAGCTCGAGCAACTTCATTCCAATGAGGACCGTCTTCCCTATAAATTCTCTCAGCAACAAGAACACCACGAGTAACCCGATGCTCGAATTCATTAGCCTCACTCGTGTTTGGCCCTGGGTCCCGTCGGAGGTATGTGTAGCGCCACCGCGGACCGCCGCGAGCAATATTCATTGATTCGACGTCGCCGCCTTCTAATGCCATGGGCTCGACGGCGAAGTACGATTCATCAACTGCCCAAGGCATTGATTGCGCTTCGTCGGTCATCTCCTCTATAGTTAGTGTTGCTGGTTTAATTCGGCACCCTGGCGCTTGGGGATCGTCGATCCATGCTTGGTATTGTGCTCCTTTCTTTCTGTACCTGGTGACATCCTTCGTCGTCGGTTCGAGGCCGGTCCTCACTCTCCCACTTGAGGTGTCAGTTGAGCCTTCAAGACGCTGGCGCTTGTTGCTGGCGCTGCTGCGCCTCGATCCATAAAGACCCCTGTGTTCAGCATCGGCTTGAGATTGGTTATCTAGAGAACGCCGACGTCTCCTGTCACTAGAATCGCTCGGCCATTCTTGGTTGGTGGTTTCGGGTTCTTCGGATTCTGGCGGATCTTCGTACATTTCTTCGTCGTCATATTGGTTCAGATCAAGGCTGTCTTCATCAGCTCCGTTATAGCCATATTCATCGGTACTGTTTTCACCTGCACTCACGAAAAGATAGCTGTCTCCTGGTTTTGGGAGTGAGTCACTGAGGCCGGCATCACTCGTCTCGGGAGTAATATCCGTTCGTGAATTCCTTGTTGAGAGGGAATATGGGTCATCCCCCGACGAAGAGTCATCATCGATATTTGTCTCACTCATCGGGGGTGTTATCCCTGTGTGAGAAATCTTGTCTGACAGGGAAACCTCGCTGGATGGGGGAGATGGAGGATAATCATCATCACTGCTATACTCCTCTTCACTGCTGTCTGCACCTCCACTGCCGGCTTGTGGTTGGTTAGCTGGAGCTGCGCCTCTGACTACGTTCGTAGGAAGTGGTTGGCGTAGGGCGCACTCTGGTGCTATTTCCCGTGGGCGGTTAGGTTGGGTGCTGTCGTCGACACAATCGCACCGGCATCTTGGAAAACACAACAGCGAGTGGCGAATCCTCCTCAACATTGTAGTGTATTTTCGGTATAATTAAATCTATTGAAGTAAGATATAGTCAAGTATTAGTGTTGGATAATGTGCTTAGAAAGAAGACCATGAGACATGCAGAGGGGGGTTTATATAGCTAGTCTTCAACATTTGAATGGCCTTTGTTGAGTGAGGTTATTGTTGGCTCCATCGTGATCAAACACAAAGTTTACCAGAAATAGGATCAAAGAAAATAAAAATAAAGGATGAACAATCAACAACAGTCCGACGTGGACAAGGAAGGGATCCAAACATAGTCTTTGAAGACAAAGAAACTCGAAGTAAAGTAATAACCCTGAGAAAACAATGACAATGACATGGTATATCAACTTAAAGATAGTAAACTCGAAAATCGAGAGAGTTGCAAGAAAGAAGACAAAGAACTTGACTTGAGATTCCTCAAGAGTGTTGCCAATACTATCTTTTGCATCAATTGGACCATCTCATTATGTGGATGAAATGTATTAAGTATATCATGCTACCATGGTGAAAGAGGCAACTATGTTGGATCTCCAAAATCGAGTTCTCAGGAGAAATTATATTTACTTAGTGTTCATACGGGTATCTCAAGGGGAAATAATAGAAGTAGTAGAAGTTTGAAATTCTTGACAGGCTCAATATGATAGCCTCATCTATTTAAATTGTACCCTAGTACAACTCATTCAATCGTCATCGTCAGACATAGTATATACAGTTCGCAAGTCTCAACAACAATATATATTTAGGCATTCTCCTTCTGGTCAATGGCACCCTTCTCCTCGGTCCGCATCCAGACATCCACCTCAGCAGCCTCACCCTGGGGCAGGTGACGAGCCATGGAGACAATATCCCATGGAGTCGGGGCATCGCGGAAGACATGGTTCAGAGCCTCCAGGTTGCGGTTCATGGTCTCAGGGAAGAACAAGTAAACCGAGATTGGGATGCAAGCAGAAATGACAGCGTACACGATGTAGTACTTGTATCCAATGGTGTCGAGCGCGACGGGGGTGATCATAACAACCACGAAGTTCCACAGCCAGTGGTTACCAGTCGAGATGGCGGACATGGCGACACGGAGACGCATAGGAGCGACTTCGGTACAGTAGAGGAAGTTACCGCCGAGGAAACCGACAGGATAGAAGGAGTTGAAAAGGAAGATGAAGACGGCTGAGACAATCGATGCGTTTTCGTTGTCCTTGAAGCTATTGGTGATGGCGAGGACAGTCATGCAGACAGACATACCAGTACCGCTGATCATGAAAATCTTTCGGCGGCCGAATCGATCGATGGCGAAGAAGGCAATGAAGCTGCAAAGGAACTTCCAGGTCATGGCACATGAAGACAGAATGCGAGCCAGGTCGCTGTCCATGTTCAGGTTCTCTTCGAAGATTGTTGACACGTATGTCGAGATCAGGTTGCCACCACACATCTGTTGGAAGAATTGCAGTGAGACGCACAGACAGAACCGGTATAGAAGGCGCTCATCGTCGGGCTTGCTAAAGCTTAAGATATCCATGAGGGAGGCACTGTTAACCGTACTTTCGAGCGAAGTCTCAATGCCAGCAATTTCGACGCGGACGGTCTCATCCTCGTCAGACAGACCCTTGTAAGCAGCTAGACTGCTGGTAGCCTCTTCAATGCGGCCAACTCGCACGAGCCATCGAGGAGACTCGGGAAGCAAAAAGACCGAGAACACGACAACGAGGGAGAAGAATAGGGAAATGGCCAAGGGAATACGCCACTGCGATGCGCCGGAGGCTTTGCTCAAGCCAAAATCAATCCAGTTACAAAGCACGTAACCCAAACAGATACAGATACCGTCCACAACAACGTGTTGTCCACGATGTTTGGCCGACGTGCACTCTGACTGCCAGACGGGAACGGCAACACTCAGTTGACCAACACCGAGACCGAGGATGATACGGCCGACAACGAATTGTGGCAATCCATAAGCCGCAGTCTGCAGTACTTGACCGATGATAGTAAGGATAGCACCCAAGAAAATAGTCTTGCGGCGACCGAGGCGGTCACCAAGGAATGTACATGACAAGGCTCCAAATAGAGCACCGAGCTGGAAGGATCCGATCACGGTACCCTTGGCCGTGGAATTTTGGGCGCGTTGAGCACCCGTGGAGTTGATTGTGTCGATTTCAGGGAAAACACTGACCCAGCTCTCCAATGTAGCCAGAGGGCCCAAGCCAGACTGGTTGTAACCGAAGACGATGAAGGCTGGTGCTACGATGAGCAATGCCTGCGCTACACTCAGCGCCTTTCCTCGGAATAAGGTGAGCATGTTGGAGTGTATATATAGAAGGTCACTCTGAGGGATGAGAGAAACAAAGATAAAAGGACGGATCTCTCCATGGGTTTATACCCTGCTTCGGTCAACCTCCTCGTGGAGACCCCGCATCAGAAAAAAAACACACACACACACACACACTGTACTTGGTACAGTATTTTGTACCTGTGGGCTGGAGAATTCCACTGTGGATAACATATCTCCACCAGGGTACCACTTCTTTTGACAAATGTCCGACTGTGACTCGGCCGTGTCGCCGACTCCACGGGGTAGGTTTGGTCCCGGTGGTGCAAGGATCCCGTCCCTTTGCCACTCCCGACTCAAGACCACTTTGATCCTTGAGCTTTGGGGCCGAAAATCAAAGTCAAATTAGGGTTGATTGGATGGAATGCCGAAAATCGGAGCACGAACGGGGTTCCCGATCCCATCTCTCACATATTACCCATATTACCCTTATTACCCACATATATATATGTTGTATGGAATGAATTAGAGAGGTAGGGGCGAAAACTTGTTTGAGGGGAATTTATTTTCCGACGAATGCCGGCACTTGGGGCAGTTTTCGGTTGGGTTCCTAACCACTCATTGCCTAATTCGGGCCGGTCTCGGCATTGATAGGTCAAGAAAAGGCTTGAGCTAGCCCTAAAGGCTTGTCGGCTTCTGCCAAGCGCCAAGATATCAGCGAATCTAACCTGGGGTGCTGAGGGGAAATGCAAATGCACTCCACCATCTCGGTCACTCTCCGGATTTGCCCGTATTGTTTGTACACTGTTTCTTATGTTGTATATTCAAATCCTGGGGAATCGTGTGTCATTGGAACGTCGACGAAAAAGCAAAGGAAGTCATTCTCGTTAAGCCACCTGCCTTGTCCTTTACGATGTACATCACATTCTTCGCTGGTGGATCCCTTCCCGCTTTCTCCGAAAGATGCCCGAGGAGTATTGTTGAGAAAAGACTCGGTCAAGATGGCACCTCCACACCGTGGACGTATCCGGCTCACCCGCAGTCAGAGATTTCAACATTATTTGCAAGATCTAGCAGATGTTTATGATAAGGGTAAAAAGGCTGACCAATAACCAAGTGGATGTATTAAGCAAACATATATATGTCAGCGGTTTTTGTAACGGCCAGATTGAAAGAACATGCTCGCATCTACACCGGATAGCATAGAGCCTCAACCACCCTAACCTAAGGATCTTCTCGGCCTTTCTCTTCCGCGGTGTCCTGATACGCTTCGGGTATTTGCATCTATCACTTCCAATCCTTGACCAGGCCAGACGACAGACCCCCATCTGTCCCATCTGCGGTCATGTCTCAAATTTTTATTCATGGATGGCACCGGTAAAGTCTTACATCGGTTAGGTACGTGGTACAACTTGCCGTCTGAGAATTGAGTATCCCCGATCTCGGGCATCCTGCCCAGCTGAGCTTTGAAGGATTGATATTATTTTATTAATAAATATTCGAATTGGCCTTGGCCCTAGAAGCGAATTTCCCGTTAAATTAAGCGCGTCTGCGTACGCGTCATATCCGTGTGCCTTTATCGTGCACGTGACCCAGTTTCCCGCCCCCTATGGACTACAACTTACGATATTTGAAGTTCGACCTTCCCTCGTAATTCAAGAGGTTTACATTTCACTTCCATAATACCTTGTGTCTCGAACTCATCTGTAATCAACATCCGAAACCATATCACCCACTCACTACAAGCTCCTCGGTCTTCCATGGAGGATATACTTTGTCGGAATTGCGAATCCGAGAGCCAAGGTATTACTATCCCGGGCCACTTGATGAGGGTCACTGCCAAGGCACATATATATAACGTATTTCACAAGCGAGCCGCCACCTCCAAAACACATATGTTGTAATAACCGTGCCAAGTGCCAAGTGCCCAACACATCAATCGGGTACTGGTGCGCCCCAGCAGATACAATATTTTCAGATGCCAAATGTAGAAATCAAGTATCTTTTATATGACTTACCTATACACAAGGGGGCACCCTATAGGCATAACACACCTTTTCTCCGTCTTCTAACTAGTTAGGGGAGATATAAAAAGGTATAGTTATATGGTGTGAAGTAAGTCTATATTATTTGACCAAACTTTGGTAAGGAATATTAAGGTATACTAAAATAAAGAAATTATTTTGGCATATAACCATGATTTACCCTGACTAGCATTTACCCGGATATTTAGTACTACTAGCTACCGTTAACTAGAAAGGCTAGTACGGTAGTTACTCTCCCTAGTTGGAGAAGGCAGGAGATCAAAAGTAGGCGAGGAGGAAGGCAAGAAGGTATAGTTAATGAATTGCTCTAGTTATATTTATATCTCTCTTAGATCAATAAGATCACTAGTATATTCCTAAATAGGAAAGTCTGGTTTTAATGATAATGGGTCTGATCTTGTAGAGCAGGATCAAATTGTTAACAACCTTGGAAGGTCTGGTAACTATACTGCGCTAACTAACTAACGAGCAAAAATTAGCCTGTTCTTGGCGGAGCCACATAGACTTCTTACGGGAGGCGGGATTATATTAGCAGGCCTTGACCGCCTACTATGTATATTTCTACAACATAAGTTATCGCAGCCGTCATTATAGGGTCCTACGGTTCCCTCCAGTTGCTAGGAAACCAGACCAGGCTGAGAAGTAGTTGCCGATTGATATCTTAGGACAATATTCGAATTTAGATTTAAATTCAAACAAACAGTGGGCGTTACATGTTATAATCCCATTTCTATATGTTTTCATAAGCCCGATAAATTAGGCAGAATAAAAGGCGGTCGGGGATCAGCGAATTGTAGTTTGTCTTCACTGCTGAATGACCTCACCTTGGCAATTAATTTCCCGCTCGTCTTTCCCCTACCACCCGAGTTCACATTATCGCGAATCACAATGGATCCGCAAGAAAATGTTGTCCCAACTGAGTCCATGTTTCGTCCAGCAAAAAAGCGCAAGTTCATGCGACGACGTCCCGATCATGAGACTCCAGACACCGAAGAGACCGATAATCAAAATGACAATCATGGCGCGTCACAAGCTCCTGGGAGAAATAATATCCGGCGTCCACACGCAATCAGAAAGGGCGGCATTGGATTTTCTACCGCGTCACGACTAGGTGATGATCAGGGCCAGCAACTAGCGCTAGTACCAGCAGCCGGAGAAACCGAGGATGAGAAGATACGAGCAATGAATGAACGTTTCACAGGATATACTGGCCAGACAGTAGATGTTGACAAGCACATGTACGAATCCTTTGCTACAGCTGGTCGTCCAATTCCTTTGATCTGGGCTAACGAGATAAGGATGGCATTCATAGATTCCGAGATGGCTAAGCGCTACCAGCCTGAATCAAAAGTGGATCATTCAGGTTCCAACCAACCAACACAAGAGGAAGTCGCCGGGGGGCTGTCTCTGCCTGGACATCAGACACGCGAACCTGCATCGCTGGGAAAACTCCACGAAATCGACCTCGGCCATGAAGCCACATTACGGAACATTGCGCGCACAGAAGCTGCGACTCGACAAATGGAGAAAGGAGAGCTGCCGACATCAGCGGACCATGCTACGTCTGAGACGGGTCGGCCTAGCTCAGACGGCAAGTCATGGCGCAATCGCAAACAGAGGACAGAAGCAGACATCGCAAGAGATCGTCTTGTGGAGGAGGTACTACGTGAGAGCAAATGTATGTGGTATTCCAAAGTGGAATTTTGCATGATCTGTGTCTTGGCTAACACTGGCTGTTATAGTGGAAATTTATGATGAACACGAGGAGGAAGCACAGCTTGATGACCAACAGGCTGCTGATGACCGAGTTGCAGAGCAATTCAGGCGAGACTTTATGGATGCGATGCAGTCTCGGCGTCGCACTCGGCCTGCAGCGAAACCGGTGGCCAATGTTGAAGCGCCTCGGGGTCCGAAGCTTGGAGGCAGTCGCAGTGCAAGAGCTGCAATGCGAGAAAAAGAAGCACAGGCGGGAAAGAAATGATTGTTTCTCTCATCCAAAACAGCTGGTTTCCCTTAATATGGACTTTATGTACTTGATCATATGCGACATGTGTTTTTACTCGATATTCATACGATACCATGATGACTTTTTGCGCCAATGCTATTTCTGACGTCCTTTTCAAAGGGCTACCGACCAAGTACATGCACTGCTTTTAGCCGCGGGTGATCTGCGGTGTGCGGCCAATTACCTGTCTCCTTCTGGTCCCAAATATTAAGATGGAGTATAGGTATTGTAGTATTACCTTAGGTATAGGGTGTACGGTACTATTTCAGGCTAACTAGATATTTAGTTCCCGAAATTTTTCCATTCCCAAGAACATCGGTGGACTATTTTTGAGTATGTATATATCCAGAGACATCCTAAGTAGTTGATGCAGCTACCCCAATAGCTAAAGAGTATTTTTGCCCAAACCTTGGAGCATAATATAAGGAACAATGAGAGATGAAAATCGAGCATGAGAAAAGATGGCAAAGGAAATGATATCTTGTTTATTGGGTACATCTTGTCCGGTATAGAACCTTTTTCCTTTGTTTCGAACTATAGTAAACCACCTCGCCAGTTTATCTTTACTTTCTTGTACAGCCCATTTTTTCAAATATCCCATATATCTCCAATATTTACAAATGTAACTATCAAAAATATGCGAATTCAAGGAGAGTGATATCCGTAGATATAATCCATGGATGTCCTGAAGCTCTGTCCTGGTGAGTCAGCACAGCTTTTCCGGTAAGGTTGACCACGAATGACTAAGCCAGATCTTGGACTGCCCGTTTGGGTGCTAAAGTCAAAGCTACACCCGCACCAAAAAGACCCGCCCTTCTCCTGCCTCCAACCAGCCCCTCTGATTGTCCGTCCGATACGCATGGTCACGTCTTGATTTGTCTTCTCGCGACTTAATCCAAAATATCCACATACCCCCTGTGACAACTACAACCCCCTTCCTAGAGATACCCGCACAACTTTCGCGATGAACCCTTCCAACCCACCTCAAGCTGCCGAGTACGGTGGAGGTATGTGATCCCAGATATGCCATTTCAATTGGGCCTGCCATTGCGATCCCAAAGAACGCTTGACTCCTATTCACTGCGCAAGATGCTAATTATCGCACGACTACAGATGAGGTGTCTGCTATTGTCCTAGACCCGGGATACTCAACCACTCGCGCGGGCTTTGCCGGTGAAGATGCTCCCAAGTCACTGATCCCAACCTACTACGGAAAATACAACGCCGACGGCCAAGAGAAACTCGTATTTGGCGACGACGTATTCGTTACCCCACGACCCGGTTTGTCCATCCACAACCCGATTGGCAAGGATGGAATCGTCGAGGATTGGGACATGGCAGAGAAAGTCTGGGAGCACTCATTTATGTCGCGACTCACCGGCACGAAAGCGGGCAACCCCTTCCAGAACGGATTAAACGACGTTTCCGCAGACGAGCTCCCTACGGAAATGGAGGTGGAGTCAGAGGAGAAACCCTTGTCGGACAGCCCATTGTTGATGACTGAGCCTGGATGGAACCCAGCGAAGGCACGCGAAAAGACCATTGAAATCGCAATGGAGAAATGGGATACGCCAGCTTTTTATCTCGCACGCACTGGTGTTCTTTCGGCGTACGTATCCCAGGCCCACTACATATGATATGTCTACCATTTACTGACCCAATTCCATGTGCAGTTTCGCTTCTGGCAAGGCATCCGCCCTTGTTATTGACATTGGAGCTTCCAACATCTCTGTTACCCCGATCCACGATGGCATGGTTCTGAAACGGGGCGTGCAGCACTCTCCGTTAGGCGGTGATTACATCTCGTCGCAGATCAAGGCAATCTTCAAGGCCAACTCCCCACAACCCATCACAATCACGCCGCATTACCTTATCAGCTCGAAGTCGGCTGTCGAAGCTGGCCAACCGCCCCAAGCGAAATACAAGACCTTCCACGCCGACAAGGCACCGGACGCGTCGTACCGTGCTCTCCTTGAGGAGCGCACATTGTCCGAGTTCAAGGAATGTATCGTCCAGGTTTGGCCCGGACCCACAAGGCTCTCAGCTCCCAGCCCCACGGGCGTTTCCAACGAAGATATGGCTAGAACTACCCCCGGTCGCCCATTCGAGTTCCCCGATGGGTACAATCAAGTCTTCGGTGTCGACCGTTTCCGCGCGGTGGAATCTTTGTTTGATGCCAAGGCTGCCATTCCAGACCCCGACTCGTCTTTCCCTCCCCCAACACCCGCCCAGACCATCCCAGAACTTGTCAAGGCTTCTTTGGCCGGCGTTGACGTCGACCTCCGCCCCCACCTGCTGGCTAATGTCGTTGTTACCGGTGGATCCAGCTTGCTTTATGGATTCACTGATCGTCTGAACCACGAACTGATGCAGATATTCCCTGGCCCCAGGGTGCGTGTCACTGCTTCCGGTAACACCTCCGAGCGACGCTTCGGCTCCTGGATTGGAGGAAGTATCCTGGCTAGTTTGGGAACTTTCCACCAGATGTGGATCTCCAAGAAAGAGTACGAAGAGCATGGGCCGAACATTGTGGAGAAGCGTTGCAAATGATTCCATATCTTCGCAGTTCACTCGTGTTGGTTTTTGTTTTTGATGTTTATGGGCGTTACTGCGCTATCTTGGGCGCTTGAAAGGGGGTTTTGAGCAACTCCGGATCTGGCCTGTCTGCAAGGAAGGACCTACAAACTGATCTAGATATTTTGTGTACGACTAATGCCACTTGATTTGATTTGTCCGAGAATAATATGCAAGACATGAAGGTGCACAGCAGTGTAGATCAACTATGTAAAGACATGGAGTAGTAACAAGTACCTAGGTACTAGTAATGATAGTTATCGAAAATCGGAAGGATTTGAAATAGAATTAATTTTCCGGCTTTCCTTTAATCATCCACAATATATGTTTAATGTGAGATGTCCATTGGCGGGGATGCTTTATTCTTCTGCATCGATGCGTTGGCAGCCAACACATCAATGCCAGGGTGGTCCGTGTTTGGTGTATTTATATTGGCCATCCCTGCCCAGGTGGACTTTCTGACAATTTCTTCCCCCTTGAGCATTACCAAAATACTCTAATACACATCCAGAAAAGCGACCAAGTGGAAAAAAAAAAAAGATAAAGAAACGGGATCAAACGAAGCACACATGACCATTAACATACATCATCATCATGAATTCTCGAATTCATGAGCACAAGAAAAGAAAACAAGACTACATCAACATCGTTACATCCGAGGCTGCGGGCCAAACACGCTAGAGTCTACAGGACATGAACACAATCAAAATGCGAGACAGTCAAGGGTATGAAAACGAAAACGAAAGGGATATCGCGAGTCGAGGTCAAAGGTCAAAGCAAGCAGACACACAAGGGACAGTATCCTCATCGGTTAGCTCGGGCTATGAGCCAGTGCAGGACAGCGTCAAGATTGGTTTCCTCCTTGGCACTGATACCGTAACAGCTTACTTCGCGATGGGTGATGGATTTCAGATCCATGGCCTCGATGATTTCATCAACAGACAGCTTGTCTGGAAGATCGGATTTGTTCCCGAGGACCAGGAGAGGGATACTATCCAGTGTGGGCTTTTTCATCAGGTCGTGAAGTTCTTCTGTCGCTACTGGGAGTGCGGCGCGGTCTGCAGCATCCACAATATACCTTTATTGACATTGGTTAGTATGCTGCCAGGGAGAGACGACCCAGGAAATTAGGAAAAATAAGCAAGTCTTACACGATCGCGTTGACGCCCCGACAATACCGTTCCCACATCGGCCGAAATCGAGGTTGACCGCCCAGATCCCAGCTGCGGGGATATATTAGCGCCGCTGTGCTTGATCGGGAAGGATGAACATACCATTTCAATGTTACATGGCCTTTCTGCACTCTTTTGGTGTTGAATCCGATTGTCGGGATGGAGCTAGAAGGAATTAGAGCCTGGCTGGAATGGAATGATCTCAGATGTGAGACCATCTATAACTTACTCAATAGTGAACTCTCCACCCTATTCCATGTCAGCAACCGGGGACCCATAAGGACTTATCAGATCGACTTACTGCCAATACGCGCAACAGAGAAGACTTGCCGGCATTCTGAAGACCGATCATGGTGACATCCATCTCGCTGGCCCTATATGGAGTTCAGCATGGCTTCATCTGCGGGGACGGGCCGTGGTCTCCCGAGAAGTGCATCTATCAAACGGCCCACTTACCAGAACATCCTCAGAAGCCAGTCATAGATAGCACGAAATATGCCGGCCATGACGAAGAGAGGGGAATATGAAAATGAAAGTGAAAGAGAAAAAAAAGGAGAGAAGAGAAAAGAAAAGAGAGAGTATAGTTGAATAGAACTAAAAAAAATAAAAGAAAGCCAGTAGAAAGAGTTAGGAGCTGAGAAGTTGCCTTGTTGTGTGGAAAAAGCTCAGGATGACAAAAGCCAGAGAGTGGGGTCAACCTTGTAAGTGCGCAACAAGTTGATATTCTGGATATTCTGGATAACCTGGATATTCTTGGATGGCTGGATTTGATGAAGAGATAAAGAGGGAAAAACAGAAGAAAAGTAAAAATAAAAACAAAGCAAGATCGTCACACCGTAACAAGAGATCAACCTAGAAGCAACAATTCAAAAAGGCCTATTCTTAGAGGGAAAGATGTTTTAAGGGGATAACCGCCGGCAGACATCAATAGAAAAGGATGTTCAAGGATATTGGATCGACTATTTTTTCTATGGAGAATTGACCGATCTACCTACACACATGACCCCAGAGCGCTTAGGCTCCATTGGCCTCAAAATGAAGGTGAACAGCGTTGTGCAGCATATCCCGCCCATGTGGCGTTACAAAATTTCCACATTTCTGAGTCGTTGGTGTTGCAAGTTTAATCAACCTAGAGTTTACCAGGATTAAGGGATTCGATAGCAATGCCAGGAACTTGTAGTTGAACTAGAGTTTCAGTATGTTTTGTTGTATGTTGTAGGCAACCTCGAGCTTTTGGATTTGAACCTCAATTTGGCCTTAGGCCACAATGTATATCACCACGTGAGGATAAGCATCCGGCTCCACCCTCGAAAAATTTCCCCAAGCAGAACAGACCTCTCGTCTTCGTTTGGCAGCTGCCATTGTCGGTTCAATTCCTGTGGTCTAGTGGCTGATATAATCTTGGGCGGAGGAATCGAACCGATACTGTCGCGCTTTCATCTTTACATTGACGGTCGCATCTATTGTGTCGTTCAGTCTTTCTTTTTCAATACCGCATCAACCGGCCTTTTGAGAGCTGCGAATTCCCATCATGGCGCCCGCAGCCACAGAAACCCAGTGGTCAGTCGATTACGACACCGTGCGCCGGGACAACCTGTTCAAGAATCCCCCAACGGATCACACGGCTTATCCATCGCTGGCCGAGTCGATTCGACCGCATATCGATTCCTTCAATGCTCTCTTCGACGACAGCAAGATTCTGGAGGCAGGATTGAAGGATATTGGCACCAAGACCTTCCTCGATGGTGAACTTGAGACCTACGAGCAGAAGAAGGCTCGCCAAGCAGAAGGCGTTCGCCCGCCGAAGCGGAATCGCTTGAACGTCCGCGTGCGTGAAATCTTCCTCGAAAAGCCTACCCTGCCCCCCGCCAACAAGTACACCACCCGAAACCGTGAAATCTACCCCTCGGAATGCAGAGAGCGCCACGCGACGTACCGTGGTAAGCTCCGCGCTCGCCTCGAGTACCAGGTCAACAATGGAGACTGGATGGAGTCTGTCCGCGAGCTGGGTAATGTCCCAATTATGGTGCGCACCAACCGGTGTCACCTCGAGAAGGCTACCCCCAATGAGCTTGTTCGACACAATGAAGAATCGGAGGAACTGGGCGGTTTCTACATCGTCAACGGTAACGAGAAGCTCATTCGTATGCTGGTCGTCGGCAAGCGCAACTACCCCATGTCCATCATTCGTGGTTCTTTCGTCAAGCGTGGTCAGACTTACACAAAGTTCGGTGTTCAAATACGATCCGTCCGTCCCGATCAGACTTCGCAGACCAACGTGCTTCACTACCTCTCCGATGGAAACGTCACCTTCCGCTTCTCATGGCGCAAGAATGAGTACCTTATCCCCGTGATGATGATTCTCAAGGCACTTGCCGAGACCAACGACCGCGAGATCTTCGAGGCCATTGTCGGTGGTGCTTCCTCCAAGGGGATGAACAACACTTTCGTCACGGACCGTGTTGAGCTTCTGCTGAGAACCTACCACGCTTACCAGAAGCACAGCCAGTACGATTGCCGGTCCCACCTGGGCAAAGCTTTTCGCCCTGTGCTTGGAGTCCCCGCTGACATGCCCGACGAGGAAGTTGGCACAGAGTTCCTCCGCAAGGTTGTTCTCCCCCATCTTGGAAACGAGGATGTAACCGAGACTCAAGACTGGGACAAATTCAAGTTGATCACCTTCATGATCCGCAAGCTTTACTCTACAGTCGCAGGAGACTGTGCTCCCGACAACCCCGATGCCGTCTCCAACCAAGAAATCCTGCTTGGTGGCTTCCTTTACGGAATGATTCTCAAGGAACGTATTGAGGAGTGGCTCCGTTCATTTGGTCCCATTGCCCGAGACTGGTCCATCCGCAACAACGGCGCAAAGTTCACGGATGAAGCATTCGAACGAGACTTCCTCTCCAAGATCGTTAAGCGGTCAAACGAGAATATTGGTAATGCGCTCGAGTACTTCCTCTCCACCGGTAACTTGGTCAGTCCTACGGGTCTTGATTTGCAACAAACTTCTGGTTATACTGTCATTGCAGAGAAGATCAACTTCTACCGTTTCATCAGTCACTTCCGCATGATTCACCGTGGTAGTTTCTTCGCTCAGTTGAAGACTACCACTGTCCGCAAACTGCTACCAGAAAGTTGGGGTTTCCTTTGCCCCGTTCACACTCCTGATGGATCGCCTTGCGGTCTGCTCAACCATTTGTCGCACAAGTGTTTAATCTCTACGGATAACCTGGATGTATCTCATCTGCCACGGACTCTGGTTCAGCTTGGTGTCAAGTCCGAGTCTTCCGTAGCTCTGGACGAGAGCGTGGTCGTCCAGTTGGATGGCCGAATCATTGGTTACTGCTCGCCCAAGCAGGCCCAGAGAATCGCCGATACCATCCGGTACTGGAAGGTGGAAGGCAAAAACAACATCCCTCGTGAATTGGAAATTGGATATATTCCCAACTCAAGCAGCGGTCAATACCCAGGTGTCTACATGTTCTCCCAATCAGCGAGAATGTACCGCCCCGTTAAGTATCTGGCGCTGGATAAGCTGGATTACGTCGGACCATTTGAGCAGCCCTTCATGGAGATTGCCTGTGTGGAATCTGACCTGATCCCCGGTCTTTCGACCCACATTGAGTTCACGCCCACGAACATCCTCTCTATCGTCGCGAACATGACCCCCTTCTCCGACTATAACCAATCTCCGCGTAACATGTACCAGTGTCAGATGAGCAAACAAACCATGGGTACGCCAGGTACCTCAATTGCCCACCGTACCGACAACAAGTTGTACCGCATCCAAACTGGTCAAACGCCAATTGTGCGGCCACCTCTCTACAACGCCTACGGTCTGGACAACTTCCCCAACGGTATGAACGCAGTTGTGGCTATTATCTCCTACACCGGTTACGACATGGACGACGCTATGATTATCAACAAGTCCGCACACGAACGTGGCTTCGGTCACGGTACAGTCTACAAGACCAAGGTCGTCACTTTAGCCGATAACGACTCCCGCCGGACCAAGTCCAAGCGTGAGATCACCAAGCTGTTTGGATTCGCCCCCGGTGACGAGGTCAAAGAGCAGGTGCGCAACGTGATCGACGAGGATGGAATGCCGCACTTGGGTGCTCGCGTCAAGGAAGGTGACAAGATCGCTGCTTGGCACAACGTCCGCTTCGATCCCGCTTCCGACTCGTACGTTAACGTCGATGGAGTCACCCACTACATGAAATACAAGGATGCCGAAGAAGGTTACGTCGAGAGCATCCGCATTATGGGCTCCGAGTCTGGCAACGAACCCGCTCAATCGCTCAGCGTCAAGTACCGCATTCCCCGAAAGCCCGTCATTGGTGACAAGTTCTCCTCTCGTCACGGTCAGAAGGGTGTTTTGTCTCAACTCTGGCCTGCGGTCGACATGCCCTTCTCCGAGAGCGGCATGCAGCCCGATCTGATCATCAACCCTCACGCTTTCCCATCCCGTAAGTTCCTATTGCTCTTAACATGAAATGTATTCCCACGTCTAACATTTATTCCCAGGTATGACAATCGCCCAAATGATCGAGTCCATGGCCGGCAAAGCAGGTGCCATGCACGGCCTCCCGCAAGACTCCACTCCCTTCCAATTCTCCGAAGAAAACACCGCAACCGACTACTTCGGCGAGCAGCTCCGCAAAGCTGGCTACAACTACTACGGTAACGAGCCGTTGTACAGTGGTGTCACGGGCCGCGAGTTCTCGGCCGACATCTACATGGGCCTGGTCTACTACCAGCGTCTGCGTCACATGGTGAACGACAAGTTCCAAGTGCGTACTACTGGTCCCGTCAACGCGCTCACGGGCCAGCCCGTGAAGGGTCGTGCGAAGGGTGGTGGTATCCGTGTCGGAGAGATGGAGCGTGATTCGCTCATTGCTCACGGTGCGGCCTTCTTGCTGCAGGATCGACTCATGAACTGCTCCGACGCCCAGCACACCTGGATCTGTCGCTGTTGTGGCTCCTTCCTGTCCACGCAAGTTGCTGTTTCCGGCTCATCCCGCTCCCGCACTGCTATCAACCCTGGTGCTGCCGCTGCCGCTGCCAAGGTTGCTCCTAACCAGCAGAGCACCAATGCTCATGCTGGCGCTGCTATTGGTGCTGTGGGTGGTGTCAATGGTGTTGTGCGTTGCCGTCGCTGTGCCCGTGAGGCTACCTTCGATGACTCCCGTGCTGAGGTGTGGGAGGATGGCGATGGACACCGCTACGTCGGTGGTGACAATGTTACTATCGTTGCTGTGCCTGGTGTGCTGCGGTACTTGGATGTCGAGTTGGCGGCTATGGGTATCAGGATGAAGTTCCTGGTGGATAACTGATATATCGGTCTCTGACTAGGGATCTCCAAAATTGTTTCCTTGTTTCAATGTCATAGGTGGCGTATACCTGGTTTAATGATTATACTCATCTGCTTCTTGTCTTATTTATTTTTGCAAATATTCCTTTGTGTGTACGGAACAGCATTTCCTACCCAAATCAGAAGTGTTATAACAGAATGGTCTTCGTACGGGCTCCTGCCAGCTATAATCTTGACGAGATATTCCCATGTTGTTACTACTTTAACTGCTACATCTTTTCTCTCATTGGTAATCTTCTTAAAATGAGCCCTGAATTTGCAATGATATGTAAACTAGGGTTCCGCATGGTCACCTGCTACAACCAGTAACCCCGAGAGAGGCAAAAAAAGGCAGGAGCAAACATAAAAAGGCAGGAGCAAACGGCCGTTCATTTTGAGAAGGTACGGGTTGTTGGGGGTATAAAAGGCCTCCCCCCGCCCTTCCTCCTCTTCTCTTCTTCCTTTCTCCTCACTCCTCTCAACCCTCTCGACCGCCATCTCTCCGTAGCCCACATGAGATC
>LACB01000546.1:0-17924 GCA_030142185.1 Penicillium thymicola
AGAGATAGTTGCCCTTTCGGCTTAGCCGCCGGGCGTTAATAAATTGTGTGTGTGTGTGTGTACATGGAGTTCCATTTGTTGAAAAAACAAAAAATTTGAGTATGTGAATTGATTAAGCATTGTGAAACTAAATTTCATTGCGAATATATTGTGCTATATACCAAAGAAAAAGAAAACAAAAATTCAGCGTACAGTAGCTAATCTGTCACAATTTCAATATCAGAAGAAGAATCTGATCTCGCAACTCGCCTCTCGTACTCATTCAACTCCCTTATCGCTTCCGCTAGTGCTGCATTTAAGTGCACTACCAAAGATTCACGGGCTTGAAGAGTGGATTGAAGGGAAGCGATGATCTCTCTTTGGGTCTCATTCTCTTTAATGACAGCGAGCTGTCTCTCTTGGGAATCATCCGAAAGCTTGGCACGAGACACCGCTGTCTCAATAAGTGGACCGAAACTGATAACTCGCGCCTCTAATTCTTGAACCTTTTGTCGTTCCAGAGATAGCTCGCGCGCGATGGCATCAGAAGCGCCAGCGGCGTTTCTTATTCTCATATTTTGCTGGCACTGCAATGTGTCGATGGTTTGTTGTAGTTGCGCAGAATAATGCCACACGCGCTGGTATGATATATTATCGCACTGGATCTTTGCCTCCAATTGAGATTGATAAACCCTTGATCTTTGATCTTGAGATATCAATCTCTTAACCAGGGCCTCCATATTGGATTGGCAAACCTCGACAGGCTCGGTTCCCTGATGTGTGTTAGATATCATGCTGATAGATGAGCAATGTTCATACCTGGGGGGACCGGACCGGGAGGAACCCTGTAGCCTTTGACATTGGGGTTCTAGGAGAGCTCATTTCTCATTTCTTGAAGTAATAGTTGACTGAGGAGGGAGAGGCGAAATTTAAAAGACAGAGTCCTAAGATTATCTGCATAAGCTAGGACCAAAGGGTTATTGCCTCGCGACGAGCCAAAATAGGAACGCTTGAGCGAGCTGACAATGGTACGTTTATACTATTTGGAATAGAATAGGGCACTTTTTATTTACGGATTCTTTACAATAAGAGAAGAGAAGGAGGAATTATGTATTAGGACCATGTAAGAAAAAAAACATGTTCTATTTTGTATGCACAGTAGCATGAAGCCCGCTGAACAATGAAGATAGTCAGGTTTAGCAAGATTGAATATATTTTCGTTCGGACTATGTGTCTACCTACTCATTCAACGTTCCATATCGGCTAGCTAAATCGCTAAACTTGCTCATTGCAGCCTGTTCACGTCTGATGACACATTGGAAGGTATCCTCTAGCCGTATAACAGCATGTGTAGCTTTTCCCACCCTTTCCTCATACTCATCAATTCGGCCCACCAGCCTTTCTACCTTGATACTCAAACTTTGGACTGCTGTTTCCAAGCGACTAAGTATAGTAGATAGGTTTTCCACGTTGGAAAGATGCTCATCTAACGCGTAAGATGTGGAATTTATCTGCAGGGATTCCGTATTTCCTAAGAGACTTGAAACCATTAGAGTCATATTGAATATTAGGATTAATAAATTCACCTTTCTGATGCCAAAGGTATTGCCCTATCTTAGTGTTAACTATATGCTCTGTGCCGGATGCGGGAATATTTCCATACATATTGTCACCAAGCCCACACTGGTAATTGCCAGATTGACTATCAAAGTTGCCAGTATAATCTTCAGGGAAAGTAGTGCCGCCTTCAGTCTGGGTCTGGGCCAATAGATGTAAGAGATCGGCCTGTGTCAATGTGGGAGAACCATAAATTGGTTCCTTGCCTTCATTAGATGGGGCAGTGTTGAACTCGCTAAATGCCTCGGGTGTTGACATCTCAAATGAGTTAGGAGATAGGGGTTGGTATTCAAGGATAAGAGGGGGCTGTTTCGGGGTTTTATATTTCGTCTCCGGCTATCACAAAACGCCTAGAACTGTGTGCCGTGCCGTGTGCTGGTGGATAATCCTAGTTAATTTTAGCAGAATCCTAGACGCTGTTGATATAATCCTGGACACTGTTGGTATAATCCTAGTTATTGTTGGTATAACTGGGGTTGTAATTGGCTTTATAGGAGCTAATTGTCTCACTCCCCCTCCCCACTTCCCACTTTCCCCCTAAAAGCAAAATCAAAGCTGTGAATGCTACCCTTGTAGCTATTTGTTTAGTGCATACAGTGTGATACGATACCTCCGTTTGTTTGTAATCAGATCTAAAACAGGTCGCAGAATAGCCCATAAGGATAAAAAGGCTGACCTAAATCCACCATATCTCTCCCCAAAAATATTTCTCGGCCCCTTTGAACAACAAGAAGCGTTCAGAAATGCAGCAAATGAATAATGTCGGTTGGTTTGATGTTGGCATGCGAGACGATTCGAGAATGGCTGTTAGCGAATACAGTCGACTTAAGGAAACAGCGAGTGAACTCGCAAATCCTCAAAGTCAATATCCGATGGTCTGTGCATTTCTCGGAAGAAAGAACAAGGATTACGCCCTTCAGCAGCTTTTCCCTCGCAATAACATTAAACGACATGACTCAAACGCAAATATAAAGTTACGCTCGGATCTGGTCTCTTCGAACTCTCACTGGCCAGTGCTCTTTGCTGATGGCGATACCGGACAAAGGAATCACTCCCCAACGTCGAAGAGACTCCAGCCTGCCGCCCACCCGGTTTGGTGGGATTGTAAGTCAGGGAAAACCCTGTTGCTAGTTATCTGGGCCCGTCTCGTTTTTCTTTTTACGGACGTTGTGTGTATTTTTGTCGAAGACTTTGCAGGTCTAGATGAGATAGTAGAATTCTTGGAGTGCTGTGTCAGACTACAATCAGCATCCCCTTTGCCCCACGATACCCGGCCACGAGTAATTCTAGTTTTCCAGGCAACTACAGAACAGGTATCGTGGGGAAAGCGGAAAGGAGTCTGTCAAAGGCTGCAAGACACAGTACAAGAAAATTTTGATTCTACGTTTTCTGGTGTCCATGCGGTTTGGTTGGCCGGTGGCTGGCTCTCTGAGACGGCGCGATATGAGCGATTGAGAACTATGATCGCGGCACAATTAGATAGCATGAGAATTGTTCGCCAAAGACATAATATATTGCTCAGCGCTAACAATTTGAAGTCTTTATTTCAGACTGCGTTTGACCACACTTTACGGGATATTGAGCGCCCATTTGATCTCATTGGAGCTACCCGCATAGGCCGCGAAGTGAGCCCGTGCCTAATCACCAATCTGGGCCACTATTTTAAAATTGGGGCCCAACCAGAAAAACGGCTACAAGATTTAGCGCCGTCTGTTGCGTCAGCGTTATTTATGGACCATTATACGCCTGAAATGATTGGTATGACTGGCACTGTTTGATTAGGTCTTAGATATTAACGGGGTAAATAGGGTTCGATCCTCGCATGGTGTTCTGGGCTCTCTATCGGCCTGCGGTGATCGAGGCGTTAACTGAAAGCAAAGACTCCTGGTCGGAGTTCTGCCCCACAGCTTTCACAGCAATGATTGAGTATCATATGGATACACTCTTTACCCGTTTTTCTAGAGATAAGATTTCGTCTGTAGATTTACGGAAAGAGCAATTGATATCCCAAAGTGGGCAGCTATCCAGTATCAGGAGCAACAAAATTTGTTTATATTGTCTCTGTCATTCTGCCCAGCACGTGTTGGCATGCGGTCATACCGTATGCGATCGATGTGTTCAGGTTTTTGGAACACCTACAAAAGGGTTTGAGTACCGCTTCGTCGTGAAAGGATGTCTCTACTGCCTTTATCAACGCCCGTTGATAGCCGACATACTGCCGCCAATCATGAGCCCCTCAATCCTTGCCATCGATGGCGGGGGTGTGAGAGGAGTCATTCCGTTGGAATTTCTTTTCTTGATTCAAGAAAATTTAGGAGATTGCCCAATACAGGACGTTGTTGATCTTGCTATTGGTACAAGTTCAGGTTAGTTCGAAGAATATATTGAAACGCTAACCTACGCTAATCATATATAGGGGGTCTGATAGTCCTAGGATTATTTCTCATGCGCTGGGATATTTCGCATTGTGCTAAGACTTTTGACCAATTGGCAATCCAAATCTTCCAACAGAGGCGCCAGCCGACCTTTCCTTGGCTCACTAGGCAGCAGTCCATCTTAGGTGATATGACGAGATGGATACAGTGGCTGCTTCACGATAGCTGTTATGATTCACGTGTATTCGATACAGCGCTTAAAGATGCTTTTGGTAAGAATCGGCGTGTCTTTGGTGTTTCTTCCGATGATCCTAGTGGGTCTCTGTATGCGGGGTCGAAATTTGGGGTCGTGACTACAAGCATCTCCAAAGACACAGATACGTTTGTTATAGGTAATTTCAATCAATCCCATAGATCCTGTGATGATTATGGTAAGGGCTCGTTATTACTGACGTTACCGAACAAGATTTATTTGCTGACTCTATACCTAGAGTACGAATTGCTGCGACCTCAAGACCTCGAACATGAACCAAAAGCATGGGAAGCGTAAGACATAGCATATCCCCACCAAGCTCCACTCCGGTACTAATATATCGTATAGGGGAAGAGCGACAGCTGCCGCTCCCTTGTAGGTGTTCCTGTGGCTGATTCGTGGAAAGTCCGAGCTGACGTCATTGGCTAGTTTTTTTACCCCTGCAGATCTTGGAATTGGTACCTTTCAGGACGGTGGCCTGAAACACAACTTCGCTGGTGAAATCGCTCAACAAATTTCCCATCAGGTTTGGCCATATTCTAAAGGATCTACACGAATGCTATCACTTGGTACCGGAGCTGCGGAGCCTCAAAGCAACCATTCCACCCCACATTTCCGTCATATCTTTCGTGACGGATTTATGCGCCGTGGATTTGATGCGTGGATGTCTTCTATGGATACCAAATGTGATTGGCGAAGAATGAAGAGCCGTATAAATGAAGCAAACCGACCAGATTACCATCGCCTAAACGTAACGATCGGGGGGCTCCCGAGCCACATTGATGCTGTGGAGTCAATGGATGATCTTCGGGACCTTGTTTTGCTTCAATCTGGAAGCGCTCGGATGGCCCGGGAAGCGGCGATCACCTTCCTGATTTCTCGATTTTACTTTGTTCTTAGTGGTGAAGTGGCAGATAACTCCACCGCGCTAACTTGGTGTCGCGGTACTATACGGTGCAAAGGACCAGCTCGAAGCGTGATCATGGCGCTCCAAGGGATCCACCCTAAAGGCCTCAGCTATGCCTCGGATTGCGGGATGGTTGGTAGTTTTTCCGGGCTCGATGGACTATGTTCATCTTGTGGATGCTATAGCCATCCAATCGCATTCCTAATACGTCATATCGACAAGGTATTCAACATATATATCCGCGCAGATAATAAAAGTCAATGGAAAATCAATGGTTTTCCTGCGACTTTGTCGTCACTGATTGTGAAGCAGGGTTTGAACTCATCATTTGGCCAAGGTGATCATGGATACCCGAGTAGGGCTCCATGCACAGCTTGTGACATAGCGGAAGATAGAGTGCGAGCAAGGGCTCAAGATAGGCGACGCAAGCGTGATTCACCAGATTCTCGGGACGAAAGACGGAAAAGGATTTGTAATTAGCGTATGGTATTATTTATCAATTTATATATCTTGCGTCAGTTTTCCTTTATTCCCATAATGAAACTTTTCAAACCGCAACACACAAGTTTAACAGCAATACGCTTTATACTATGGCCCCTAGTCGCTTTGATCCACACAGAAAAGACCGAGCGAGGTATAACAAGAGAACACGTACACTGTTATCCAAGGCGGATGAGCTGGCGAAGCTCTGCAAGGCTGATGTTTATCTGATCATGAGCCATCCACGTGGCACAACAGTTTACAACTCAGCCGAGAACCCTAATTGGCCTCCACCAGATTCAGCTCTCGTGCGTACTACGACTTCTTTCCTACAGTAATGCCTTGACTGATCAGCGTATAGGAGACCCAAATTCCGGGCCTAAAACGAGAATCCCAGGCTAGTATGACTGGGCCTTTGACTGACCCTGTTGTCGAAGAGTTGAAACGGCTCTGTGGGTACTTTGCCTTGCGAGAAAAGCTTTTGAGAGAGATATCGGCTAAGGAATCTATGTAAAATCACCCAGGGTACGCAAGACAATGGTGTGATCTACGAGCCGTTTTTGGCTCGCTTGTTTTTGGCATGTGGCATTATATGAAAGTATACAGCAATTGACATATCTTTTTCAAACCCACACCTTTCTATAATTTAACCAAAATGCTCTCAATCAGTTATATGAGGTCGACCGAAGGGATATATTCCATCACGATCGGAATCATCATTGTATCTCTCATTCTCTATCATCTTGCCCGAAATGTCTTTCATATTCTATCATTCAAGATTCGACACTTCTTCCTAGTCCATGTGATCTATGGACGCGGTCTGCGGTCGATTTCGAGGCTCCAACTGGCCATCGCAACTCTATATATTGCTGGAAACGGTGCAGGTAATCTTGTTGGAGTTCACTCGGTATCTGATGCTAGTAAGCGAGCTGCAAGATTGTCACTCATTAATCTGATGCCATTGTTTATGGGTGGAGGACGTGAATATGGAGCTCGTCTTCTGGGAACCTCCCTTAACAACTATAAAACTATTCACCAAATGTTCGGATATGTTGCTTTTGCGCAAGGCCTCATTCACACGATAATAGTGGCACGGACACGGATCATATCGTGGTCAAACGGACCCAATTTTTACGGCCTATTGGTAAGCTCGGTGTGTCGATATATATATTCTAGGTATAAGGCTTACCGTGATATTTAGGCCGGCAGTTTGCTCCTCTCTTTGGTCGTTTTGCCGTTCTTCAAAAAGAGAATATACGAAATATTTCTTATAAGTCATTTAGGATGTGCAATTGCTCTCATTTTCACGATTTGGAAACACACCTGGGCCATGCCCGGAAAGTCCTGGGCCTACGCCCTGGTATACTTGTGTACTTTCTCAGTCATAGGGCTTCTACAGGGTATTCGGATCTTATACAGAAACTTCGTTATTGGCAAGAGCTCGGTGCGACTTCGTCTTCGTATATATAAGGGAGATGTTGCCCATATGATTCTATCGTTGCCCCGCCCTTGGACCGTGCGTGCTGGTGAGCGGATTAATCTGGGAATCCCGTATGTCGGGATTTTCTATCTGTTTCAGTCTCACCCTTTTACTATTACCTGGTGGGAAAGTGATAGTAAGGGCCGCGCAGTTTCTATTTCTATCTTGTTTCGCCCTCGGTCTGGGTTTACGAAAAAGGCAATAGAGCGCATCGTGCCAGAGCAGGAGTGTGGAGCTTGGATTGATGGTCCATTTGGCCCTTCGTCAGTTCACACTATCGGGTGGTCTGGTATTGTTGGTGATTATGGTCATGTGTTCATGGTTGCGACGGGCATCGGAATTGCTGCTCAACTGCCATATCTGAAGGAACTTCTAGACGGTCATGACAATGCCCAGATTCGGACTCAGAAAATATCTCTTGTCTGGCAAGTTGACCGTGAAGGTGATTGGGAAAGTGCGCGGGATTGGTTGCAAACACTTGTAGCACAGGATAATGGCTATGTAAGTATCGAGTTATTCACACTTATTCATATTCGCTCAGCTAAAGTAGCTACAGATGCTACACGTCACAGTTTATGATCAAATGCAGCCACAGTCAGAAATTCCGGTCCGACAAATCGGGAAGAATAATCTCATCAATATCTATGGAGGTGCAGTTGACTGGGAAGAACAGCTAGACTCAGAGGTGAAGAATCAATCGGGTAGTCTGCTTGTGATCGGTATAGGTCTCATTTCTGTCATGAATATAATCAGATCTAATACCTCGACAGTTTCCGCACAGCATAACATCCAGAAAAAGATCAGAAAATTAGTTCGAGCTCGTGTCTACCATGGTATTGAGACTTTCGAACAGGAGTTTCAGCCATGAGCGAAACGGGAAGCTTGAGAGCGTTCCTGACCCCTTAGAAGGCCCCATCAATCTCAGCTCTGTAAATAGGGCAATAGCAAGACCGATAAAGCTTAGGCAAATGGACGGCAAGAGGAAATATAGTTTGATAGCTAGTCTAGGTAGTTCGCATAATATAATCTTTTGTTTGTAACTCTTAAACTGATACTACCTATGTCTCTCTTTCAGCAATTTTAGGATCCCTAATAATTTCTATATCTCCAAAAATACACTACGTATGAGTAGTGTCCTTCAAACTCATGGTAATTTAGACCCAGCAAAGGAAGAAGTTCTCTGACTTTGACTAAACTCTGGTTAATTCATCGTGCCGTTTCAGTGTCCGCGCTATTGGTCAGATAAAAGGATTGAACAATTTGCTCTCCAAAGGGCAATACAGAAAATCCAAGTCCTCTTACTTTCGACAATATGACATCCCGTACTGATTTCCATCAGACTCGCTACATCCGGATGGTTGTTGATTCAGATCAGTTACCATGGGAATACAATATTCTTGCCAGTTTAGCACACTGGATGTTGCTTGCGGGGTATCTGGTCATTCCCGGAACATTTACGTCGTTGCAGAAGTCAGATACCCTGAAACAAGGACTAATAAAAGACAAAACTGGGGAGGCTATTCTGAACACTATACAGAATCCACCGCTACTAGCTACAGCTAGTGTCTTCTTCTTGATTGGTTGTGCTATCATGTTATGGCTATCTTGGCGATTCCAACATAACTACATTTGGCTTGTCAACAGGTTGTTCATGTGGGTATTTGTATTATATATGTCAGTCAAGCAGTGCTAACATCTATCTACTGCAAGTCCAACTCTACTTAATGCCTTGGCAGGGCTTTTGACAACAATCATCAATATATACACTGCAAAAAACGGCGATTGGTCAATCATGGCGCTTTTGACTTTCATAGCTTCAAGCCTGTCCGTCGCCACCTCTGTTATCCTTATATATATCTATAAGTTTAGAAAGCTTAAGATGGTAATCGAGGAGCATCTTCGTGAGATTGAATCTCAGACTAACAGGGTTAATACATGATATCAATGGGGTAGAATAATAGCGAAATAATTGAGGCTATGTGCAGTACAGTACGCCCCGAAACTGGCGAAATCGCTTTATGATCCTAAAGATACATCGTAAGATACATAGACTATGTACTATATTATAAAAAGCGGTATGGATAATCTACGGGCGAAGCAATATACACACAGCCTACTATACAGGGGTACTCTGGAAGAACTCCGTATCAAGACTAATATATCTTGACGTAGGGGCGGCAAAGTCACTTGAAGAGTGCAGGTGGTCGCATCAGTTTCGGGACGTACTATATCACTAACACCGAAAGAGAAGAACTTGAAAATTATATCCAATTATATGATAGGTGAGCCGTCTAAGCGTAGTAGGTGATGGCGTGGCAGCCTAGGAGACTAAAACGGCTCGCACATTAATTTCGTACCGATTTAAGAATGGTTCTTCCTTCATAGATTCTAATGTTAGTACAATATTCTATGTCTTCGTCAAAGCGAGAAACTTTTCTACCTTACTCATTGCAACAGGAGAATAATGAGAATAGAGACAAACAACATTTTATCGAGCAGAAACATCCTATAGAGGAGCAAGAAAAGCCCTTCTTACGATTTGGTATTCCTATAAATCCAGCCTCTGTATCAATTGCTTCACAAGGATTTGAAAAGGACTCCCAAATCCAGTATCACAAGTCTTACAATATCGATCAAGCGGGACCGGGCGTCATTGCTCTCAAAGATATTGAAGGATTTCCTGTCTGTCTCCTCAAGCAACGGAAGACCTGCCAGGACCGCGTTTTTCGACAATTGAGACAAATATCACATAAGAACCTCGTCCCTCTTATAGATTCATTCTATTCTGAAGGAAGCGTCTTCTTGGTATACGAGTACCAGCACTTAGCTATATCTCTCGGCTGTGCAATAGCAAAGATACGGTTTAGTGAAGCGGATATCGCGACTATTTGCAAGGAGATTCTAGAAGGCCTACAGTTTATCCATTATGAACTGAAGATCACACATGGCTCTATCAATATTGCAAGTATTCTTTTGACATGGACAGGTCAATTGCAAATTGGTGGGTACAAAACGAGCTGTTTAAGATCGGCGTTGACTTATATCTAGGAAACATCGGGGACAGCATTATTGAACAAAAAGACTTTAAAGTAAAGGAAAGTGATATTGAATCTATTGGGTGGCTTGTGATGTATCTTAGTGATCAAGCTACATTACTACTAGATTCAGATCTTGAAATGTCAGATCCGTCTTTGTCGGAAACAGGGCGCGTGTTTGTTGAAAAGACAAAGAATTCATCGACGAAGGAATTACTCAAGGTATGCTTGGATGAATTTGGCCTGAAAATAGGGACTAATGATGCATAATTCCGTCTAATAGGATGATTTTCTCCATCTGGCAAACCCGGGTGGTGCTTGGAGTTTGAAGAGGCATTATTTTGAAGCTCTTCCATGGGCCATAAGGATTGGCAGCTACGCAGATATCTGACGATAAGTGTAGAGTATATATATGTATAGTTCAAATTGAATTGAGTTTCATTCTTTATAGACAGACTCTTCAACCACAAATGCCAAAGCCATGGTAAAGCTACGTAGTCTAGATTTAGTTAGATAGATTATCTTAGTCCGCGAGCCATTTCAATACCGACTAATCTGAGAAGATCAACTAGTCTGAGAAGACTAACCAATCTAAGAAGATCGAGTAGTCTGAGAAGATCAACCAGTCTGAGAAGACCGACTAGTCTAAGAAGACCAACTAGTCTAAGAAGACCAAACAGTCTAAGAAGACCAACCAGTCTGAGAAGACCAACCAGTCTGAGAAGACCGACTAGTCTAAGAAGACCAACTAGTCTAAGAAGACCAACTAGTCTAAGAAGACCAAACAGTCTGAGAAGACCAACCAGTCTAAGAAGACCAACCAGTCTGAGAAGACCAACTAGTCTGAGAAGACCAACTAGTCCGAGAAGACCGAGTTGTCTAAGAAGATCAACCAGTCTGAGAAGACCAACCAGTCTGAGAAGACCAACTAGTCTGAGAAGACCAACTAGTCCGAGAAGACCGAGTTGTCTAAGTGGATTTAGTAGAAACCGCGAGCCGTTTCTGTCATGCGAGCCATTTTTGTCCCATAAGCCTTAAAGGAGTTAAAACCCTTAGCTTCTTCCGGGTGTAAAAAAATTAAAAATGAGCTCTTCCGGGGCCACTCTTGGTGACCTAGCCAACCAAGTCGCCTATGAAAAGCTTCGGCATTTCGTGGGCTGTGCTATTATAGAGCTACGCCACCTCAAATTCGAGTCGTTAGACATGATGGGTGTAAGGGAATTTGACAAGAAGAATTTTCAAAGAATCTTGAATATATTTGAGATTGAAGGATGTGCGAATCTAAAGCCAGAGCATCGTGTCGCTGCTACTATTAACCAAGAAACATTAAACAACGGTCTTACCTACACAGAGATCTCTCAGGAGACTTTGCTCAACCCAACGAGTCGCTTCCCCCTAAGATTCAAGAATACTCAGCAGCTAGTTTGTCTCTATGGCCAGCATCGACTAAGGGCTGGCGAAGGGCACGGAGAGTCCGAGTGGCTAGTTGATCTTTACCTCGATGGTGAGCCTTTTCGTATAGAGCCACTAAAGCAAGCCCTTACCTACATTATAGATATCTCAACCGAGGCACGCCGGCAGATGCGAGAGGAATCTTCGAATGCTCTGAAGTTGAAAGATGGCGAAATTTATCGCACCCTACGGCAGTATCAAAACCTAGGAAACGTTACACAAGAGCAGAAGTGGTGGGCCCGGTTTGATTCCGACGGCCGAAAAAAAGACATCAAACGCCTACAGCATAACAAGCTTCTTTTGCGAGGGTTTGATCAATTGATCCCTTACATAGGGCTTTGGGAACCCTCTAAAACATCCCAGATAGAAAGAATATTAGGGTTAAAGTGTCACGAGGTAAGAACCCTACTTTCAATAAGGATCTAGCTTATTTTTGATGTTAGTTTGTCTATAACTACCTTTGCTCGGTCCATGATAAATGGTCAAAGATAGCCCATGAACATCCTTTGGTTGTTGATTCAATTTCTGTACGGCTTGTGGAGGGCCTTATTCCCGAGCATTCACAGAATGATAGCGACCACATTTCGAGGCTTGTGGAATCTGGGAAAATCTTTCCTCGTGTTAGCGATAATAAAGATCGAAAGGCTTTATTACACCGACTCACCTCCACTACAGGGAGGATATTAACCATTAATACCCTCGTCCAAGATACAATATTCCTAGAGGGCCCAGCAAAAGCTCTACATCGTCTCTGTCCCCCCCTTTTTCGAGGAAGTTTAAACAAGGCTTTACTCCGTCAATGGAGAGCTGTCGGAACTGGAAGAGGTTTTGAGATTCAAACATCAGAGCATACCTTTCGACCCCTCCCAGAATCTTCATCTTCGGACAGCTTCAGAATTTGCAGCATGCAACTATGGCTATTTAGCTTTAGACACTTTGCAAAGCGATATCTTAAGTCAAGGCAGCATCAAATGATATCGTTCTGGCCTAGTGAGGGGCTCAGTCTTCAGAACATGGCAGTATTAGCAGAGAGGTTAGGCTTCTGTTCAGACCAGATCAGTAATCTAAGGCAAGAGACTTCAGAACGCAAGATTTCGGAAGATTTCTTCCAATCATTCTGCAGAGAGCAGTTCTACCAGGTAGACAGGAGAATTCTCGACACAACCGCGAGACGTTTACGAGATATTTGGCGAGTCCTAGCCAAAACTGAAGAGGAAAACGGCAGCGGTCCCGAATATACAACAGACAGCAATGATACAATGGCGGGCCATCGATTCAATTGTTCAAAGCCTGATCAGTATCAACAAGAGCGAAGATATCTTTTCCTCGACCAGATTTATAGCATAGACCAACCCAGGAAGCAGTATGTTACGTCATTAGCGATAACAAGAGATATCATCTTTTCATTTTTCGGGAAGTCACCTCTATACGAAGCCATTACCAACCAAGGAGTGCATTTCCCTAACGAGTCCAGCGGGGCTTTAACACCTGGAAATGAGATGCCCGGTCTACCCAGAGAAGACAATGACCAAGGGATGAGCGGTGAACAGAGTTCAGACCTCGATACGCACATGCATGAGGTTCAAAACATACCTAGTGATCAGGTAGTGGATGCTGCTCAGGATATGGGCTCTGAACAAGCCTTAGTAAATCAGGGGCAAAACGTTGATCTTGATCAGCGCATTTTAGCAGAGGGATTCGAAGACGAGCCCCAACCTATGTGCTGCGAGGGCCAGATTTCTGTTCATCGAGGCTTTAAAGATATGCTTATCCTATGGTTTGCATCGAACAATAACTCTCTCATCGTTTTATACCTGTTTGAAACTCGGACCTTGTTCAAATTTCCATTACCGGGCAACTTCTTACTACGCTCTACTCTATCAACTCTTGCTAGAACCCACTATTTCTTGATGATCAATGAATACGGGTTTAATGTTCCTGACCCAGGAAAGGAGTTTGAGGAAGCTGTGAAATGTCAACTGCTCTTCGTGGGCAAACGGGATCATCTCGGTCCTTCAGACTACGATGTTTCCGCGGACACACTTCGGGACTATATTGCTAGATATGATGTTAAAACAGGGAAACGACATGGTGGTGAGATCGAAACACAGCGTGCTACAAAGCGCCACGAGAAGAGAACTTCTTGAAGGGAAATTTTGATTTGGGAAATGATAAAGAAGGCTTGAAATTGCTGCAAAAACAGTAACATTGAAGTATTTAGCTTTCATACCTAAGTCCTCCGTTTCCAATTCAAGCAATATTTCAGAATAGACCTTTGAAGTATCACATGTGCTTGATCGAGAGTCTCCGCTCATTACGTCAGCATCAGAGAAGTTGAGAAAACTCGTTGATGAGCTTTCTTCGCCAAATACCCATGGAAGTGGGGAGGGGCCATCACTGCTACCCAAAGTCACGGCACCCAAAATGACAGCTGTAATTTCAATGGCTCGCCTAGGCCCAATCTCAATATTCTGTGTTTTTTCATTTGGGCTTATAGCAGTTTCGTTTGGATACTGGTATACCTTGATCTGATTGAATATATTCCTCACGCTCGCCGTCTCTAGAGTTATTTAAGGAGCATTACTCATACGATGAAACATGATGCAACGTATTGTGTAGGATAAAATATTGTATAATATTAACCCGGAGGTACTAATGTCCGGTGGCTGCTCTCAATATAGTATAGTAGGACTTGGCGCCAAGGCTTGATAAAGAGTGAAGGTGACACCGATTTCCGGAAGTACTGTATCATCTAGAGGTTTTTTTCGGTTCTCTCAACTGGCGTTGGATAGTAGGAGCCCTTAGAAAGTTAGGATACCCGAAGTTATAGAGGCATTTGGGCAGCACATACTAGATGAGAGCGAAGAAATGACCAAAATCCCGACGTGTCCGCAGAGAAGATGAACACCTTTCCTGATTCTCGAATTCGTATGCCTAAACAAACATCCGCCCCACAAAGCTTGCTATATTCATGCGATTTCTTTTCCAAGTTCGTCTTACGCCGATCTCTTTTCTGTCGAATTGATTTCTTTTCTAATCTGGTGATTATAGATCGTCTGCGAGATGTCTTGGCCATTATGATAGAGCTGAAGAGCTAGGCACTAGGTTCGAGGAACTGGTGTATAGAGAGTGAAAGAAGTCACAAAAGCTACAACTAGGAAAATAAGTACCTTTAGTTGTTAAATAAACACGCTTTGTCATCTTAAAAACGTAGGTAGTCCTTTATGTTTCAAATATGAGGGACTGATTAGACTTTTGCAAAGTACCAACAGAGAGCACCAAGTAAGCTAGTGCTAAAGCCTAGACGTCGATTAGAAGCCCTTCCTGGCATACAGCTCCTACAAAAGTTAAGGGACCGCTATGTTTCGGAATAGATGTGGTTTGGTTACACGATACTGTTTTGGCTCGCAACCACCCCTGACCCCGCGCAGGCCTGCGACACCTTTTTGGCACCCACAATTCCAAAAAAGGATTTGCGCAAAGAGTTGCAGGCATATTGACACGGCTTTTGTCAGAATGCATCAATAGATTTGGGGATATTTAAACTCGTAGATATGGCACACAATCCTACTTCGTATTTGCATTCTTCTCTAATCTTCATAAAGATAAGACAAAAATGGCCTTCACTATATTCCTACTTCTTGCTAGTGTTTCCATACGCGTCGCCTTGGGCGGCTCTCTCAAAGTTATCGATTACGATCGCCAATGCGTGATATGGTCTGACAATAACCATGGATGCACAGGATCCTCAGCATCTTTTGGTCTCCTTGATGGAAATGACTGTTCAGGTACTTGGTATATCTATAGATATCCTATCGGTACTAATGAAGGGCTAGACCTAAGCAATGTTACACATGGTATTCGTAAGGAATACTCTAAGCTAAACGTGGATACATGTGGCACGGAAAACGGCCAGTCTGTTGCATGGGTACAGGTAAACGATAATGGAGTTGTAAAATTCTTGAATCAGAATGGAGACCAGGCAGGGTGTACATTGGACAATGGATTGAAGGTTGGCAGCTCGTGTACTGCTTCTAAGCTACCTTCATCGTCATCCTCTTCATCAGCATCGACTTCCTCAACATCGACTTCATCGGCGTCTTCTCCGTCGTCTACGCCAGCACCATCGGGTCCGACCTCTAGCTGCCCTAGGTATGGATAAGAGAAAAAGGAAAATATTAGGGACAACACGAGGGAGATTATCCGTCTAGGATAAATAACTTTTTTCCCTGATATTGTCTAGAGAGAAGTTTGATAGCAGATAGATCTCTTTGGGTATGGTTTTTCCCTAGCAAATTTTCCATATCACTAGCGTGAATGCGAAAGAGACTCCGTTACGTACAGTAGAATTCGAAATCAGTTTTAACTCTACACTCTTGCTACTTGATTCGCGAACCCTAATCTGAAACACGCCAATTCACTTTTGGAATAGTGGTTGATCCATGATTTCAAAGAATAGACATTGTATTTTACATGACGCAGGTGGGACCCTGCCTTGCGTATCTTACTTGTAAATAGTTTTGAGCGGCATCTAAGGTAGCGCGATTCGGCGCTACGTGTGCGTATCTATTCCTGAGTGGCGCAATTGAAACGAAGCTTCGACTCTCCAGGCCGAAATTGGATATGTGATGAAGGCGGTGCTGTGTCTAGTCAAATCACCTGATAGCGGGGTAGACGGAGAACTGGGAGATCCGAGTGTGGATGTGAACACCTGTCAAAATTATCGGGCTACAATCATGGCAACTACCATTTTCCACGGCGGAGGAAACTCTGGATTCCAGGCAGGAGTGATAAATGGCAATATCGGGAATGTCACGATTGGTAAGCAGGGGATAAAAATCTAATAGGACTTGACCAAATAATGAATGACCACAGTACAATCGGAAACCTTGAGCCAAGCATGTCTTCGGGATTTGCGAACCACGAACCCTTCCGACGATAAAAACCGTGTCAAGAACACCAACGGAGGACTTCTCGAAGACTCATATCGCTGGATCCTAGACAACGAAGAATTCAGGCAATGGCAAGACAACCCAAGCAATCGTCTTCTTTGGATCAGAGGTGATCCTGGCAAAGGCAAGACGATGCTTCTATGTGGTATCATCGAGCAGTTGACACGATTACCTGGAGTTAAGGCAAATATCCCATTCTTTTTCTGTCAGGCTACTGACATGCGAATCAATAACGCCACGTCCGTCTTACGTGGGCTGATATATTTACTTGTCGAAAAGAACCCATCCCTTCTCTCCCATGTGCGAGCTCGTTACGACCACGCAGGGAGGACCCTCTTTGAAGACGTAAATGCATGGGATGCACTCTTGACTATTTTCACTGATATTCTGAAAGACCGGTCATTGAAAAGTGCCTATCTAATAATTGATGCTTTAGACGAGTGCATAGATGGTCTTCGTCGCCTGCTAGACTTGATTATCCAGGCGTCAGCAGCACACTCACAGATAAAGTGGATCATCTTTAGCCGTAACTGGCCTGAAATCGAAGAACGGATTCCTGTTGCCCTCCACATAACGCCGATCTCGTTAGAGCTGAACGAGATATCGGTGTCTGAAGCTGTGAATAAGTTCATTCAGCATAAGGTCAACTATTTGGCATCTATCAAGAAATATACAGACAGAACACGAGATACCATCTTACGTCACTTGCTATCAAACGCGCAAGGCACTTTCCTTTGGGTAGCCTTAGTGTGCGAACACCTGAACAGAACTCCACCAAGACATGCTATCAAAAAGCTACAAGCATTTCCTCCTGGGCTTGATGATCTATATAGCCGAATGATGGATCAAGTTCGTAGGTCGGAAGACGCCGAGCTCTGCAAGCAAATCTTGGCCATAATATCAACGGTATATCGGCCTATCACGCTTGGCGAACTCGATTCGCTTATTGAAATTTCTGATCACAGCCACGAGGACTATGAAACTCTTTCGGAGATCATTGGGGTTTGTGGCTCATTCCTGTCTCTACGAGGAGACACTGTGATGTTTGTCCATCAGTCCGCCAAGGACTTTTTAGTCCGGGGAGCACTAAATGAGATATTTCCTCAAGGTATAGAGGCTAAACACTGTATGATTTTCGCACGATCTCTTAGTGTCATTTTTGAAACACTAACTCTATTCCACGATATATACCTGCCAGGTATGTGGATTTGGAGGGCTGTGGTTGGCTGCTCGGGAGTGGGGCAGGTTCAGGTATTTGGGGGTCAGAAATACCTGAACTCCCGTACTCCGATCGGTCTGAAGATTTAGGTAGTTCTATTCTGAAGTTATACTAGGCCGTATGCCAAATTTGGGATCGATCAGAGTAGGATAAGGGGGTTAAAAGTTAATTTCCT
>LACB01000547.1:0-17893 GCA_030142185.1 Penicillium thymicola
TTTTGCTATAGGTGCTCAATCTCTTCCTTCTAACAATAGGCCTCCCTCTCCTCGCTCCGTTGCCAGCCCGCTCAATTCATCAGTTCCATCTATCCCTATATCTACGATAGCTCCTCGAACAACAGATAGTGACAGTTCACAATCTAGCTTTATACCCATACCTAGAATAGCCACAACTACGCCTCCGCTAACGCTTGGTCTACGGGGTAAATATAATCCAGAACTTCGGAAACGCGATAAATGGGCTAGGCTATCTACTACTCTAACTTCTCTAGGGACAATAAAAGAAGGTATACTACTCTTATCCATTATCTATTTACTTGACATTTAGAGCTGACTATATCCTCTGCTTCACTAGGACCCCCGAAAACAGACTTTAGTTATAGGTTTCCCTAACTCCCTTAGAAAAGGTCTAAATGTTAACCCTCTTTTAAGCTCTATAGGCTGCTCAAGATACCCTATCCTTATTGTGTCTGACGCGTCCTACCTCCTAGATTGCATAGGTGCTTACATGAAGAGTGTCTCGCGCGCAAACCCGGTGAGTTATATGCGATGAGAACAACCGCGCGTGGTACCTGTACTACTGGCAGAGACAGGAGGTCGCATCGACGAAGCACGATGGATGGGTTGCTCGGCCCTAGGGATCCGATCGCATGGGCGCATCTCCTCTGTACGAGAAGGACGGCGGCGCCGGGCCATTCTGGAAGAATCTCAATCCATTAATATATGGTCCCGACAAGTATATAGTATATAATATAATGTACATTGCATACTAGCCTTTTCTCCCTTTTAGGACGCCATCAAGTCCTCTCTCAAGTCCTTCCGGGTGGCAGCAACTACGACGTGTCGACCTTTACCAGTCGTATGAGCGCATCTTCGCTTCCGGCGCCAACGCTTACTCGGACGGTGCCGTCGAAGGTCTGAACCTCTGCTGGGTAGCTTCACTTCTGTCGCTTCAAAGGGCGAAGGGAAGCTGGCGAAGGAGTCAGGTCCATCTTCCGCTTACCAGGTACACCGTCAAATGGGTCGGACCTTGTCGACTCTCGCGTGCGACGAGGTGTATCTTGTCTGCGGTGTCCTCCTTCTCGACCCAAAAGACCCAGCTCGTCCTGGAACAAGCCTGTCTCCAGCGCTCGTGTGAATTCTTCCTTCTCCTTAGCGTTGTTGGGCGGGCTGGCGATGGAACGAGATGCATCCTGGACCGGCGATTTCGAAGTCTCTGGGGCAGTCTTTCGCATATTCTCCTAGTAACTCCCACACTCATTCCACAGTTCCACGAGGCGTGTCCAATGGCTGTGATCCGCTTTCTGATCATCGGGTAGAAGCCTCTCCAAATCTGCAACATGGCTTGCAATTGTATTGCAGTGTCCTTGTCGTTGAGACGACGGGGAGTTCCGTGGCAGATAAGATTGCGTTTCGCATATCCAAATATTGCCTTTTTGGCCACGTCGCTGCTTACCGAAAGCCCACGCTTCTCGAGACGCTGCAACACCCCCGCCAGCGTCTCTGATACTTCTCCTCCCCCGAACCCCTCCTCCTGCGTGAGCTTTTCGGCGACAGCGACGACTCCAGATGGCCAAAAACCGGCGACATCGCGGGAAGTGAGTTCGAGGCAATTCCAAATCCGTCCTATATAATCGCCGTAGAGAGTGTAGAATTCCATGGATCGGACGGTCCTCTCCAAGTCCGCCATGCTAGCACGGAGGTCATCGCCCTGACCAGCCGTGTCGTTCATGTCCTCGTTATTGTCAATCGGCTCTTGATCGACAATCAACCGGCCTCGCTCGAGGGTCCCCCTCATTTTCTGGATCACCGGAAGCAGATCCTCAGCGTTGACACCGTCGACCGAGGGGGTCTGGTCACTAGATATAGAACCTGGCCCACCATCGATCGGGGGCGTAAGATTGGACCCCTCAGCAGAGGTAGATTCATCTGTAGAGATGTTAGCATTGGGGCCGGTTGGAGGAGGAGACATACTTTGCATCTGATTGATGCTCTTCTCGCTAGCCCTAGAAACCCAGTCAGTAATGCATGAATATATGGAATACGATAATTTAACTCACTGCGAGGAATTTACTATTCTGCCATAACGACGGAAGGCCCTTTATATAACAAAAAAAAAGAAATGTCGAAGAGTTTACTGAAACGAAGCAGTGATATTGAAGTAGTCGAGGGGAGGAAAAAGAAGAGATATCAGACAATAGGATCAAAAAAAGTAGTTATACTATAGACGAGGTAGGAACTATTGTATCTACAGTAATGATAGGTTACCCAGGTACCCAAGGTAGGGGACTTGGAAGGTGCTCCTGGTAGGTAAGAGCAAGAAGTGAACAAAGAAGTGAACAAGAAGTGAACAAGAAGTGAACAAGAAGCATGAAGTTAGTAAACTGTTAGATTTCTTAGCCTTAGCTTCTATAGTTTAACTACTCTTAACTCAACCATCAATCAATCTCATATTGCACCATGTACTTCGAGGTCCACCCTATAGGTAATTACGAATATCGCCACCGGAGTTTCCATAGCCATTGCCAAACATCAGCTCGTTGTTGGTAATGATAAATGAGCCTACGATATCAGTTACTGCCTACGCCATAATATGGCCGAGATTGGCCTGCGTGATATCGGATGTGTCTCTGCACAGGAGGAGGCCAGTAATGGTAATAGGTCTCTTAGCTAGAGAAGGACTTACGTCGAAGAAATAGCTAGAACGGCTGTACCTACTCCACCGCTAAACATGCCCGAGGCTACTCCCGCGATGACGGGCACAAAAGTACCCTCCATCACGGACGAAAGAGTAGGCGTATCCGAGCAAGAAAGTGAGCCAATCATTTTAGTTTTTTTGAGTAGACATGTGGATGTGGATGCGGAGTGCTCTCGCATAATATCAACCCTCCACCTTGTATGCTCCATAGTCATCAATTCCTCAGAAGATGTTGCATCGCAAGATTCTACATAATACTAGTTTGTCGCTAAATCAGTCAACCTAATTGTAACTAGAGATTTAGCCGGACTTCGAGGTACTCATTCATGGATTCATGACATGTCTAATTTTACAATATGTAGGTATGGGGTACTCCATATATAGACAGTGATTAATTAGCCAGCCCGAACCCAAGCCTAAACCCATATTGGTTACTCATGGGGCACCATAAAACCCTTTTGTATGATTTTCCTAATCAGGCTATGCCAAGAAGTGTAGATCTGCTATTGCAAATCAAAGAACGTTTATCTATTGCAGTTTTGGTCTCCGCAATATCTCACGAGGTTCACTCATTACTGGTGTCGCGTGCCATTGGGAACGGATGTAAAAAAGACATTTACTCTTGTTTAAGTCAGAGGGATCTGTAGAGATGAATTGTAGACAAAAAGAAAGAAGTATTGTTCATACGATTTAAATCGCACTGTGTTGATATGGCATCACGAGAGGAGGACTTCCGAGCCCTCGAAAAGCACTTTATGCGGAGTAATATATATAGCAAGTCGTCCTCCGAGCAAAACGAGAAAGTGCTACTAATCTCAAGTCTTGGCAAAATATACATAGATTTCAGTGCGAAATTTCTAGATAAGGTGTTTTATGAATACAAATAAATCAAGAACGTAGAACAGGCTTGTCTATCGGGCATAAGATTTCAAAAGCCAACACCTTTTATTCACTCTTTTTCGAGGACGGTTTGGGGAACTTTCGCGTCCGACGACGCAGCACCTCCATTCGTTCCTCCATGGTCCAGTTAACTTGATCGCCGATGGGGATCATACATTTAGCCAGGAACTCGTAGTTCTTCCGAAGTAGATTCACAGTAATGAAAATGTAATCAACGTTTCGGAAGACCAGGGCATCTTCCTTGGCATAAAGGTCCTTCTGCTTGAGGAAAGCGACAGGGTGATCTCTCCAGTGGCGACGTGGGTTCAAGTGGTGAGAAGTGTGGTAGCCGTCATTGAAGGAGAATCGGTTACTCTGATATTTGTCAGTCTCAGTTCTTACATGTTAAAACAGGCTGGTGGAAACTCACCGGAACATCAATGAGCGTGATACTGGATAGGTAATCCGAATCAGGATCGGCGGGATCCACGAAAGCATGCTGTCCCCAGTTACCGACCATCAAACCCAGGCGCATGACACTGAGCGGAAGAATGAACACGAACGTGGTAGCGCGCGCATTGACGTAGTTGTAGAGCATGTAAATAGCAACGTAACTACCCACCTCCCAGAAAGCGCATTTGACTGCATACTTGAACTGGCCCTTTCTCCAGAAGTACAGTGGGAGTTCCAGCCAAATGAAAAGGATGAACCGACCCACATAGGTTAGGAAGTCAGGAATGCTGTCGCGGTCGTAGTACATTGTTGTGCTCAGATCGTCTCCGCCGTTACCCTCAACGTGGTGGTGCTTGATGTGGTGGTAATAATAAGAGTTCCACGTGTGTCCGTGCATAGGGTCCAGCAGGTACGGGAAAAGCGTGTCGAATAGATATAATTTTGAGTTCAAAACTCCATTCATATGGATGTGTTGGTGCTTCATAAGGGTGAAAGCGCCGCAATAGAAGCCTTGCATGAGCCAGTGCAAGGCACCGTGGAGGTAAGAAAATCGGTAATATAGGAATGCAGCACTTGGGACAATAGTGGTGAAGTAGAGAATAAGGTGCGTTACCATGACCACATCGGTCTGGTATCGCACGATGCCCTTTGCCCAGTTGATGTATGGTGTGAGCACGTACTTCTGGATGGGGGCGGGTAGCTTGGCCCGCAGCAGCGGGGTATCCCAGAATTGGGAGATGGTGGGATCAAATTCTACATGAGAAGGATCGTTGAGATTGTGAAGCTTTTGGATTGTATCTTCCGTGCTCATCTTGTCCAATGACTGTGCACTTGTTTTATCTGGATTTCTTTTAGTTTATTGATCTGATTGACAATGCAGGAGCGTTACCATTTGGACTGGATTGAGGCTCAACGATAGCATCGATCACCAGCCGATCTTGGTAAGTGAGCTCGGGATCTGTGTATGTAGAGGGATTCATGATGCCTTAGTACGGCAAAGCAGTGCTAGTCTTGTCAATGTCCAATGTCAAATTTAATCGAACAGGTACATATATGTAGGTACTAACCTGTATCCAAGGATGTCTTGTACCAAAATTAGATAATTTCCGGAATTTCAGGATTTATAAAGAACATACAACAGTTGTATGTTGTAGAATGATCGATGCCTAGCGAGTAGGCTGGATAATCTCCTAATCAGACAACGCGTCAGGGGGCGCGAAGAGATTTCGGGATTCAACTGTGGGTCCTGGAAGTTATGTGAATTGATCAAAACAACATTTTGAACGTTTCTAACATTCGATCGTATATATTGAATTATAGATCAAGCTATCCGTTGACATCCGACAGTAGTTGGAAGGTTTCGCTATCAATGAATCATTGATTTGTGGTACTCCATACTGTGTACTGTGTATATCATTCCAATTTGATTCAGGGGGCATTTTCCCCCCTGAACATCCCAGCAACTTCACACTTGGCGGAGAAAAATCAAGCTAATTTACAATAGGGATGCATGTACTGTTTTAATTATAGGAATTTATAGAGAGTAATTCGTAATGTTTAGCGAATAGGATTTATGATAATTTACATTTCCTAAGGGTTTAGAAGGTCACTAAGAAAAATAAACAGTTAGCGCACCTAGGCACAGCATTTCAAAGGTCTAAAAATAGAGGATAAAACAAGTCCTCCATACGAAGAATCAACAAAATACAGACAAAGTGACATCTGGCCTTAATATCCGTTACATCCATGGAGGTGAAGGGTGACATTTTCTATGCTAGAACTTCAAAAGCCCTGGTATACAATACCTTGTCTAGGCTTAGAAGGCCACTGCACCATAGAAGTTGATCCGAGAACCTGACCGGCTCTATCCAGAGCACTAACAAAGAAATGCCGACCCGTCGGGCTGGTAGGAACAGGTATCTCCGTCTCAAAGCCGTCTTTAGGAAATCTCCCCAAGAAGACTGATTCTCCCCCGACACTCTCAATATCAATCCCATTCAGAGACCACATAGCCACTTCCGTGGCTCCATTCCAGCTCACATACACTCGTCCATCATCCACAGAAATCTCCGGCATGGTCTGAGGATGACCAACCCAAGCACTCTTCGAGATCCGGTAGCTGCGAATTTCCCCGCTGTTGAAGAATGTCTCGGGACCCATATGAACATTACAGAGCAGAGATCCATTCGAGGCGTATTCAGCCCAGTTCGCGTTCGGGCCAAAGCCTAGCACCACATTGCCGCTATCCAGAATCTGCATCGATCCACTGTTGTCCGTGAGAACACTGTTCGGGCTGATATATTCATGCTGCAACTGCACAGTCATCTTCTCTGTATCCAGAAACACCGTCAGACCCCGGGTTGGACCTGTTACTGGACGGCCGGGGCAGTTCCCGTTGTCAAAGATTGAAACAATCCGGCCATTTTCGTGGAACCGGGCATGGTGCTGACCATTGAAATCTGTCGCGCCACCAGATAGGTCTTTGAACATATTTCCTTTTCCTCCTAACTTCCAGATCACAGCACCGGTTCGACCATCCACATAGACAATGGAGCTCATCATTCGACAGGAGATGAGGTAATTGCCAAGATCGTCTTTCTCGATGCTGTTGACATGGAATAAATCCGGCGCGGTTTTTTCGCTTTTCCCATCGCCCGGCTGGAAATGATAGTACTCCTCAAAGGTATAATGGTCTGAAGCTCGCCACTCGAATAATACCTCTCCTGTCTGGACTTCGATCTCCTGAAACCCTGCATCCAGAATGAAATCGACTTCCGGTGGTGCCTCGAACGTCGTTCGGTTCACCGCGAAGACACCATTGATAACCAGCAGTGCCGTCCCTGAGGGGCTCAAGGTTAGCTCATGGGCATCGAGCTGCCATCCGTTTCCTGAACGGATTTGGTAAACTTCCTCATAGCGGGAGTTTATCTAAAAGAGATTAGAACCATTCCCAATGTGACGCCGCCGCTAATCGACAACTTACCAATGCATAATAGCTTGAATCTACAGAAAGGGACACAATATAGTCTTCTCCTCGAAAGGATTGTATGTCTGCTGTGACATACCCGGTCGAGTGCCAGACGAGATACCCTTTTGTATCGAGAAGCATCACTCCCGGGATGTTCACTTGCTTTCCCCAGTAGGGCACAACGGTGTAAATGCTCTCATTATAGCACTGTACATTTTCCTCGTGAACATTCAGGATAGGTCCAATCGCGTTGGATGAGTGGTACAGCTGGTGAGGCCATCGGTCGAATGCTCCAAGGTCATATGGTCGCGACCGATACAGCGGAGGGATATCAGCCAGTGACTCGCATGTCACTAAGAGCAACGTCACGAGTTTGAAAAACATTGCTGGACGTCGCATAATACCCCAGGCTTAAAGAGAAACATTGCAACCGTATGGGATATTGCCTGTAGCCGATGTCGGGGGGTTATCCCAGCCTCCGCTGCGCCAAGCAGATAGACAACCTTGCGGAAGTCTTGGGGCGTTTGTTTTGGTGGGGCGCGCTTTTGTTTGTAGTTGTCTTCGAGGAGCTTGTGCAATTCTAGGGCCTCTTGTAGAGTTGGTTTATCAATCATCCTCTCGTGGAGATATTGTTTGTCATTCTAACATTTCAACCGATGTGATTACTTCACCAAAGTAGGCTAATAGAGTGCCAGCTGCACCAGACGAAAATATTGTTAATGACGTTAGTGCTTTTCTGGGGAGCAGAGAAGGAATGCATGGTCATTGAATTGTTACATATTAAGTAGAATTGGTTGTTTTAAGAGAGACTATCTAAGAGTGCCTGAAGTAAACAAAGTTGATACTGTTAGCATTCACGGGAAATGATCGAACTTGAAGGAGTATTGTAGATCCACGATCATACTTCCTGTCTAGGCACAATCTAGGTTGTTTAATCTACTCCGTGGGTGTTTCAGAATGTTAGGACTACAACTAGTTAACTAGAGGTAATTGTGATGTACCCGATCTAATCCCGAAACCCCCTGGTCGCGCCAGGGAAAATCAACGCCCATAGTTATACATCTTAACAAGGCATCAACTTCAATTGGAGTTTTAAAAAGATCCTATAACCGGTAGGGCAATATAAAATTCAGTACATTGGTACGATGCCTAAGGCTTCAAATAAATAAGCTATGACACCATTGTCTTGGTATGGAACTAGTTTGTTAACCTTTAAATAACTAGTCGGCCATATTACTTCAAGTCCGGGCACAGCACTTGAGATATGCGGCCTTACATCGTAGAGACTTCGACTTTCTACTGAAGCAACAGGCGGACTCGGAAAACTTCTCGAACTCCAACCAGAAAAGCGTTCGGCAGCTCACAGTAAATCCTCTTTGTCTCAGCCCATGATCTTTTACTGTCATCTGATATGACGGAAATAGCCTGTTCGTTTGCTGAGATGATTCGAAGAAGATGATAAACATGGTAATTCTTCTCATAGATGCCCAAAGCCGAATAAAAATGTAAATGTCTCACTTCCCCTCCGCCAATTCTCTAGTTCTGCTTAGTTCCCTCGCAACCCCAGTTCCACTTAGGCTTGATGGGGTAAGATTTTCGCCACCCCAACACATCACTTGTTCGGTTGACATCATGACTCCAGCGATCAATAGGGTAAATAGGGTGATCATGTCTTGGGGAGTGGTTTTTGCCCGGTCTTTTAGAATGTGAACCCCTGACTGGAGGGTCTATACAGAAATGGAGTTCGCTATTAATTCCAAAAGAGCAAGTAATCTGTAAATCATCTGTAGGAAGACATGCTATGATAGTGTGTATCTCCACATCTAAAAATCCGTAAACAAGTTCCATGCACATAAATATCACCAGCTCCCCTCTGGATGTTATTTTTTTTTGTTTTCCAAAACCCAGCCTCCTGTCTCCAATCTCCAACCTCCAGCCTCCTTCCCTTTACCTTTTAACATCTCACATCCAGTCCACCCTTCCTCCCACATCACCAAAAAAAAAAACTTCACTTCAAAACCGCCAAAATGAAGTTCCTCGCATCACTTCTTCTGCTAGCTACTTCTGCCATCGCAGCTCCTCTCACTACCAGACAGTCCAAAAACTTCCACCTCAAGTCTACCGGCGCCACCAATGCGGATCACAATGACTTATATGTCTACGCCTACCACACGGGCGCAGGTCTCAACGACGCCGTTCTTACCAAGGATGCCAGCACAGCCAGTCCTTTCTATCTGAATGGAACGAATGCACTCGCTGATTTGAAGTCTGAATTTTCTTGGGGACTAATCGCCACCGGCAACACCAACTATGGTTGTGAGTATCACTACATACTTTGGAACAATCTTCCGTGTCACATTGCAGTCTAGACTAACCTGATTTCTCTTTCTCTCTAGCCTGGGAACCAATGGTTATCAACGCCGGCAGCGGCGGCAGCGCGGGATACTCCATCAAGGGCGACAACTTCCAATGGTCGGAAAGCAGCGGCTTTGGTGGCTGGCTGGGTAAGAAAACCCCGTCTTTGTTCTTTCTCCTCATTTTTAAGACCATGGCATTAACATCTCCAAAATAGTCTGTGATTGGTACCACAATGCGCCCCAGCTGTTCTACTTGAACCGATACTACACCCCCACGATCCCTTCCAGCTGCTCCAAGGTCCAGCTGAAGGCTGAATACGTTTAGATATTCCCCACGGTCGCTTGGATGATTGGGCTCTTTTAGTGGCACTTAATGATCGACGGTTCGGGAGTCAGGACCCCCTAATGTTTACTGTTAATAGCGATTTCAGCGAAATAATGAATATGAAATGCTTGCTTTCTTTCTATGTACATTCTGCTATTTCAAGATTGGGATATCAAAAAAAAAAAAAAAAAAAAAAAAAAAAAACACACTAGCAGGAGAAATAATCAAATCGCTGATCAACCGCGTGACATCATGTTTCAACGTAAAGGGTTTCCCTTTTCTTTCATCACCATGCCCCGGTCATGAAGCTGCAATTCCCGCACTGGGAACACACGAGTTCTCATAATAGCGCTTGTCCATTCCAGCCTGCAAGCGTGCTTCTTCATTAAATGGACCCCGAATCGGACCCTTGAAATGCTTCTGCACATTCGACCGGAAAACCTGAACAGGATCAGTCCCCTCATGGGCACAGATCCACGTCAACCACCGATGACCAGTAGTAACATGTGTAATTTCATCGTTGTGAATAATCTCCAGCGTCGCCACACTCTCACCATCACCAGATTTGCGGAACTTCTCAATCGTCATGGGGTTGACATCCAAGCCTCGTGCCTCGTGTACCAAGGCAATAATACTAATTCTCGCTCGGAGGTCGTATGCAGTTTCAGTTGCCGATAGCCACAAACTGTGGTGAACCGGGAGCGAACCAAAGCTAGATCCCATCTCCTCGAGTCTAGTGCGGAGGAGGGAGAAGTGTTTAGCCTCGTCATTCGCAACCTTCAACCAGTCGTAGAAGAATGCGCGTGGAAGTTCCTGTGACGACCCTTCTGTTTGGAACGTCGCGAAGCGGATGCAGATATCAATGGCCAGATCAATGGCCCACAGTTCGATATTGGCCAGCGCATGGAGCATGGCAATGCGGCTCTTCAAGGTCCCGCCTCGCCCTGCCTTCGGCATGTGGCCCGGGTCAACGGTTTCCATTTTCTCGCGTGGCGGCTGGTCAGGCGGAGCGACAGTGCCCCTGCCAAGGGGCATAGGTGAATCGGAAGTCTCTCTAGCAGTGAAAATAGAGAAAAGATGTGTAGTCAGCTCGATCTTGTGCTCTGGATTGGCGGTATGGAGAACGTGCGCGGCCCAGTCACATAGCGTCGCGTCGTCGCCGAGATAAGTCGCCATGCCGAGATCCTCTCGTCCCGCAGAAGAAGATTCAGAAACAGAAGGAGTAGTAGTGGTGGCGGCAGCGGCAGCCTTCTCCGTAGGTCGCGGGTGCTTGAGCTTAACCTTCTCACTAACAGGGTCAACACTAGCAAGTCCCACGCTAACTCCATCTTCAACGGGGAAATCCAGCGCAACAAACTCGCCGCGGACATCCACGGGGAACGTGCAGGCCTTGATACCGACGCTCGATTCACCAGTCTCTACATTGAAATCGTATGCGTGCCACGGGCATGACACGACATACGCCGAGTCCTCGATATCGACCGAGGAGTCGGCCATCGGACCGCCAGCATGTGGGCATTCTGCCTCCATGGCGTAATACGACCAGCCATCATTGGTCTCGTTGGATTTCAAGCTTGATTTGTCGATCGTCGGAAGCCGGAATAAGACCACTTTCTTGTTTGTGGTCAGGCGGACCACGTATCGCGCCTGCGTGAAGTCCGAGAGTTTCCCGCAGTTGATCCACATCTTGATTTTGGCAAGCGTCGCTTGAGGGATGTTTGGCGTAATTGGATGGGGTTGTTTGAGGCTTTTCGCCTCGATTGATTTTAACGATCACGTGATGATTTTGTTTTAATGGTCCCACTTTTTGATATGGTCCTTTATATGGGGTCGTGTATATAGGGGCACTTATATAGGAGGTTTGCAATCTAAATTCTTACCCCAGCCTTGGTCGCTATCTCTATGATTATTGCATATTCAATAACCTGTGAACTAATCTGTAGGCCGCCTATTAACCGACCCCTGTAAAAAAGAAATCTAAAAATACAGACCACCCATATGAAACCCAAACGGCACTGTACCTTTTACTAGGCAAACCATGCAAAAACTTATATAAATGATTCTTTTTCTTAACTATATTATATTAGAACCCTTTATTTTAAGTTTACTACTAAAATTCAAGGGTAAGTTTTAGGGACGCCTCTAAATTTCTATATCTTATTCAAGTCGTAATACTATAAGAGGGCTCCCTAAAACTTAGTCTAAAACTTGAATAACTAGTTATCGGATTTACGTAGGTAACATCATTTTATATATTAGGTTATAATAGGAATTAGATCGGATAGAGAGTCAGTTTCCCGTTAAAACTGCTGCTCTAAATCTCTATTCGTTTTAGGTATGGTTGGTAGATTGGTAGGTGATCAATGTAAAAATGTAAAAATTAAAAAGAATGTTCCATATGCGGACCCTCGCTTGCGAGGGACTGTAATAAATGTAATTTATGAAAGGGCTGGTTAATATACTATCGACGGCAAATTTTTTGCATAACGCGGGCTTCCGGCCGCCACCATCATCCTCTGTATTGTCCATCCTTGAAAGGGAGAAAAGTGATCTGTTCAATCTTTCCCATGTTTGCTAGTATTTTTATCCTTTGAATGTTTAAAGAAAGTTGAAAAGGCCATAGTCCAAGAAAGACACGCAATAATTTCAGTCCTATACATTATTCTCATGTAAATTATAGTGTAATTATGTAATTAATATGTTGTGGACACGAGGATGGGTACATATAAGGTAACGATGTGTAGTATCCTTTTTCTTACGGAATACGGAGGACATAGGGGCCTTATGAAAACTCTGCGGGCAAGTGTTGAAAACCAAATCATCATTGAATGTAAAAGTTGGAGTGTATTTATATTCTTAACAACATCCTTCGTTGAGACTGCACTAAATTGTGCTGGTTTCCCTATCCTCCAGTCTAATGGTTTTCAAATAATATTCATATACACCAATCATATAATTGGGGCCGGATTAATTGAAACACCAATATCTAGGTAAGACTAATCTACCAATGAATCATAGATAGCGGTGAAAGCGCTGTTGGATATGTACGTAGACTCCCGAGGCCGGGCGCATGTCGGCGAGTAATCGAGTCTTGATATACAGCACGGGAAAGTTGAAGTTGTCACTCACGGCGTTTGTAGGAATCCCTTTATAGGTCGAACAACCCCCAAAACAACCAAGTTAAGGTGTGATTGAGAACTACAGTGGACTTTAGACGCCTGGTTCCCCAATAAACTGTGGGCCTCGCTTGTTGGTCTCAATTAATAGTGTCCGCAAACCAGAAAATTGTGTCGAAAATTTCCCCTCGTCAATTAGGAGAACTATTTAACTTCCTATAATATCTAGGCTTAGAAGCCATACATTTACATAAATTCACTTGAAGTGACTCGACTAGCTTTCGTTGATAGTGTGAAGTGTTGAAAATTACGTGTCAGTACTGGTATTTATTACGTCTGTGACCACTGCCTTCGACCACACGATTCACCCAAACACTCCTGAGCACATTCTACGACAGGGGGATTTTGAGAAGGTCTAGGAAATAATTCCTAGTATTTTCTTATTTACCACGCTCGCGTCTTTCATTTTTCAACATTCCAAGCTTTTTCACTTTTCAGTTCACGTTTCCATACCCACAGAAGCCTGCACGGGTGACAGTTTTTACAGTGCCTTACGTGAGACCAGCTAGCCAACTCTAACTAATGCTTGACTAAAATCTAACGTTACCAACAGCACAACCACCTGAAAATGGATGGTAGTCCCAATCATCCCATCAAATGGGGGACGTATCGAGAGGGCGTCCGGTCCCAGCTGCCAAAATTTGAGTCCCTGCCACAGGATGATCTCATGTTAATGCAGTCCTATCAAGCTGTCCTTGACAACGATGAGACTTTCACCCAATATTTCTCAGACGAGCCACTTGAAAGTTACATGATCGAGACACGTCTGAGGAAAACATTGGGCATTTGTCCAACCTCTTCGTCGGACTCTGGGCCGTCTAGAAGTGAAAACGATGCATCCATTAGCTGGGTCAACATTTTCCGACAGGGCAGTTTCGAAAAGCAAGGTGACGGCTCGTACTACTGTTACGATCAAGGAAACCTCGTTCAGATTGATGAGTCTCTTCACAAAAGCATCCTTCTCAACCGATGCTTCCTCCCGGCAAACTCCTACCAGTGGCCAAGTCCCACTGACGCCGAGAGGGAGTCCAAAATCACTTTGGCCATCGAGGCAGACGTCTTGGAAGAACTTGACAAAAAAATCAAATGTCCGTACTTCCCAATTTTTTTCTTCTTCTTTTTTCTTTTCTTTGTTTTTCCTTTTTACGCGCGTAGGTCGTGAGAGACATACTAATGGGAACAGACGTGGAGAAACTGAAGCGTCTTCAGCTAGCACTAAAGAAACGCCGAGCTAAGCTTCAAGGTATTGGAGACCCCATGAAAAGGTCCCGTACGCCGCAAACGCCCGGTACACAGCACCCTACCCCGAACGAGTCACGTCGTCCCACGATCTCTGTCGAGTCGCACCATACCCGTGCACGCAGTTCATCCGAAAGCTCGGGTGTCTCAAGTGGATCCGACATCCCTTTCACCGTCCCTGTCTCAAAAGAAGTATCTTTTGACAGTGACAGTAATGATCATGATGATGTGTTTGACAAACCACGCCAACAAGAGCATTCAAATCCCGCCAATCTCGTCGCTGACAGCAACCGGAAGCCATTTGATAACGAAATGGGAGTATCGGTCTCTGGACTCCTCGGCAAAAGAAAGCCCGAGGTTGCACAAAGCCCGGATGGTACACAACAGTTCAAACAATTCCAAGGAGACGGGTCAGCGAAACACCAGCTCCATGGTAGCTCGGACTTGATGCAACCGCCTCTGAAAAAGCCAAAGATTGAGACTGCCCCGTCCCCAACAAATATCCAAGCCAACGACCTTGGTGAAGAACTGCCAATGTGGAAAGAAAAGGTCGATACACCTGTCAAACCGCAGCCCTCATCTTCTACCACAGGAAAGCGACGCAAAGGACAAAAGCGAACACGGAATAACTTCACCGACTACGAGAAGCAACACGCCCCAGCTTGGTTCAAGAAGCAGGTAGACGCAGGAAAAACCCCGGCCGATGTTGAGATGGCCTATCATAAGAAGTTCGGTGTTTTCCACCGCTGGCTCACACTGAAGCTTTGGGTCGACCGGTTGGAAGAAAGGGCGGCTAAAGCTAAACCTCCAAGCAAAATCGTGGTATTAAAAGTACAACTCCCGTCGCATCTTCGTTTGGCCTTCTTGAATGACAATCCCTCCTAGCCGATTCGGGCGTTCCCAATGAGCCGGAAAATACCACCAGCCGCCCTCCCGAAACCTACTTATGCCGCCGCCCCGCCCTATTTATCCCCATATCCCATATTCCGGCCCTCCGGGTCTCAGGGCTCATCGGTCATGTACGAGCTTGATTGGCCATCCAAAACGGCTGGATCACCGCCGATGAAGAGTGGCCTTCCGAACGCTTACTGATGATACGTTGGCCTGGATGCCGGTTGTTGCAGGTCGTTCAGCCGACCTAACTTTTTAACAAGTTTCCAGAGCCCAAGAAGTTTGCTGGCGGTATGTTTCATTATTTGATAATATCCCGCACATTTGACTAATCCAAGTTCTCAGTGAATTTTATCTAGCAGGGTGTTTCTCGTATATGGGTACAAGTGATCAACACTTGTCTTCATATCATGCACATGTGCAGCTACTAGTACTTCATCTGATGCTTACCTAGTAATACATAATACCATTCCTACTATTTAAAGGCACTTACTGTCTGTATACTCCTTGTGTCTTTACGACAAGTAGAGAAAATGCATCCGTAATGGCCGATCTAAATGGCCGTTAAATGGATGTTGACCATACATAAGTTGTATCATCGAGCCGTTATTGTGGAATGTAAGCCTAAATATGTATGGCAGCAACGTTTGAACGATTTTTATGACGAGTTAGTATCCCAATTCATTTCGACGTCTCAGGTTATCAGCACTCAACTCTATTCAATATGGCCCTTTAAGTACAATCTTCTGAGCCCTCTGTCCAAGTTGTTATCGCAACATTGAAACCCTCATATCTCCCATATTTCTCCTGTTTTGGACCCTGTCTTTCTCTCGTCGGCAAGCCATTCGATCCGATTCCACCGCTTCAGTGAACAGCGCGAATTATCCTTCCTCGCCAGATGACATTGCTCCAAGCAATGCGATTGATTCCGCGCGCAACGCGCGTGGTAATATCACCTCAATGGAAACTCGTACAAGAAATTCCGTGAATCCAGTGAGGGACGAGAGTTCTAATACCGGGTTGGTTGCATATCACCCATTGGGTTGTCGGGTGGTCAACGGCAGATCTGCCCCCACATCCGGCATTACTTCTGATGGAGTCCGCCTCTGGTTGATGAACGTCGAGGTTCCCGGTAATACAGACGATGCTGAATCAACTGGATTCGACATCCCTTGCTAGGGCGACCCCGAGCCTGCTGCAACTTATAGCTGGAGAAAACCATGGGATGAGATCACATGGTTAAAAGAGACCCTGAGCTGAGGGACACCGGCTGAATCCACTCTCGGTGGATCTGGAAACAAGCCTATGGTGCCGAGCCCAATTACTGCACTTTTTACTATGAAAATGTACTGACAATTGCTTCTAGGTAGCATAGGCTTGCTCGGATCGAGACAGATGGTCACTCTATGGGGTTGGGGCGCGATGAGAGGATACCTATGAGATGAAACGGATTTGGGAGGAAATGGGAGAGGGTATACAATACCCCAAAAATTCTTGAACTTGTTGATATCGAGGGTGGATTGTTCTCTCTCGACACGAGGAATGAAATTCTCAAATAGCGCAGTGGTGGGGTGGTGCTACTCGGCCGAATACATGATATGAAACTGCTACTCTACACCTACTGTAAGATTCATAATCACAATGAAGATGTACTCAAAAGCGATATAACAGTTCGTATTGGCAAAATTAGGTTGTAAGTACATAAGGTATGAGCTCGCCGTCAGGGCTCAATAATTCGTTTAGAACATGGAAACTAAAATCATTTCATAACGAACGTATACAACAAATAGGAAAAAGAAACGCGAATCTACCGTAGCTGGTTTGAGAATGTCTAATGTTCCATTCTTACAGGGCGAGAGCAAGACCCAGAACACCAGCGGCGCCAGCAAGGCTTATAGCGATACCTGTAGGGGCTGCAGCACCATCGGCAGTGGTGGATGCAGCAGATCCGGACGCCGATGCCGACGCCGAGGACGAAGCAGCGTCCGAGTCAGTGGCAGTGGAGGAGGAAGATGAATCCGTAGAAGTAGAATCGGTAGAGGACGAAGCGTCAGAAGACGACGCACCAGAGCTAGAAGCGTCGGAACTAGAAGCACCGGTGGATGTTGCAGAGGCAGTGCTGGGGCTAGAGCTGCTGCCGCCGGAGCTGGTGATCTCGGCGGAGATGGATGATGCAAAGGAAGGATAGTAGCCCCCAACGGCAGTGGTGACATAATCCTTCACGCTATCGGGAAGGCTGCTGTACCAGGTTGGCCAGGAGTTAGACACCATGCCTTGTTCGACTTGGGAGAGGAAAACGGCGGTGTTGGTGGCTTCGGCCCAGAATGAGGATGGGACGGCGGTTGCGAGAACCACGGCAATGGACGGGGGAATAATATCCGAAAAACTATCTCCTGCAGATTCGCTGGTGTCGGCTGGGGCAGCCATGGCCATGCTGGTGAAAAGGAGGGCTGCGAGAGACTTGTACTGCATGGTGGCGGTTGGAAGTATATACTTCGGGTATAATAAGATGGAGAAGATAAAATGGATGTAAAGAGGATGTGTTTGTTTGTAAGTTAATTTAGTAACTGCAAGAAGGAAAGAGAAAAACAACCAGCATCTGGGGGCTTTATGCTTAAATACGCCCGGTGCGTTGTCATAAACCCTAGAAGGTATCGTGAGGCTAAGGCTCTAGCGGCATAGCCCAAATGAGCCCATCGCGCTATGTTCCCGGGTCCCACCGCCAACGACCAATCGGGGCCTCGTCGCCCCCAAAAGCTGTTGATAAACTGGGACAAGGCGCACCTGGGATATTTCATAGTGCAATCCTTCGCCCTACAATATTGAGTGTTGGGGGTTAGGTCCACACCCCTGCTACGAAATTACCCGACACAGTACAATCTAGGATGAGGCTTCCAGAGGCCC
>LACB01000548.1:0-17796 GCA_030142185.1 Penicillium thymicola
GGTAGACGCGCTTCAACTGCCGAAAATAGGATGTTGAACACTTGGAGAAGCGCCTTCAAGCCTGTCTACTAACGAAATTACTAATCCACGAGGATCCGCTGCGATACGAACATCTGAGATGACATATTTTGCAAGACTTTTTGTATGGGCTCTGAGGAGACACAGTGCTATATATATTATGACATGTATAGTAGATCAGAGATAGTTGCCCTTTCGGTTCAGCCGCCGGGCGTTAATAAATTGTGTGTGTGTGTACCAATTTCGCTGTACTCATTCCGTTTTACCGGAATCTCTGGAAATATCGAACTCTTTTGGAGGGTAGGTTACCACCTTTTTCTCGCCGAGTGCAGCGTGAAATGGACATCCAGGAACGACTTTCTTGTGTCGTTGAATAAACCAAGGCGCAAATTCAGCATCTATTTTGCGGTAAGACGCAATTTCCTGCGCTTTCTCTGCTCCCGACAGCTTTTCCTGTTGTTGCCAGTAGGATTCTGTGGGGTCTGGCAATACGGTCTCCACAAACAACATGAAGGTTCCCAAGAGAAAAGTGATGAACCAATCCAGGATTGGGTTCACAGGTTCGATCTGGCACGCCTTCAAAGTTGTGGGCAGTGACAGACAAATTGCAATCCTTCGACCCAGCCAGCGTAAGCCAGGCGGGAAAAAGCGGAAGGCAAACTGGTCAAAGCAACCTTCGGCCACAAGATTTGCACGCTCAGGTGCGATCCCCATGTTTGATTCGACTTCCTCGTTGTACCTCATAAGGTCATCCCAGTCAGTGGGGAAGCTGTGGATAGGCTTGCCCTCAACGTGGAACAATTTGGACATCTCTTGCCAAAAAAGATGAGATGCCTTTTTCTGTTTGTCGCTAAAGCCAGGAAAACCTAGCTTTAGCTTTAGACGGTGCATAGTTGCCGCCGTGTAGGTCAAGGTATACACGTAGTCCTCGTTGTGACCGAAGTCTCCCGGAAATTGCTTGCTGTAGTAGACATGGAGATCATTGATGTGGTTGACTGATTTCTTTGTAAGAGGGTGATGAGGTCCATGCCACCACCAGATTGCATTGTTGTTGGCAGTCTGCTCGACTCTCTGGGTAGCCTTGTAGACAATTTTTCCTCCATCTGACCGCCAGACTGCACGAGACCCCTGCTCGGTGGCAATGAAGTTCGGGAATGTGATTGCGTAGACAAGATTGAGCATAAATTGATTCAACCCATAGCCGGCGGACAGACGCCAAATCTCTTCGTAGTCTTTCTCGGGGTCTAGTGATTCGATTCTCTGCTGGATCCAATAATATGGGAGGCGTGCAGTTGATGAGGAATCCATAGTTGATTGATTTGTCATGTGGGATATTGTGTGAGGCACACACATGGAAAGATGATGGTCAGTAGCAAAACTGTAGCGTAACTGTAGCGGTCATGCGCGTATTTATTTAATCGCGGAGCGATTAAATGACGCTCGGAATGCCGCACGGCATTACGTCAATCAGTTCGCCCTCAGGTCGGCTGATGGAGCGTTGTACTCCGGCTCAGCCTGCGACAACAACTGGTCTCCTTGAGAGGCTGAGTGGTGCTACATTAAGTTGAAGAGTGGGCCGATGTAATGGCCCACGGGGAGCCGCCGGAAACGGGGGACGGAGCCGAGAGGATTCAATTCATCCGATGCAGATTCTGGTTATTCTGGTTGGCTAGCGGCCTTCTTGCATTTTACTCATTTTACTGCCACCGTGGACCAAGTACACCGGAATGCCGCGGAGTTAGATCCACGCACAAAATTGGATCATCGAAAGGCCCTGGAGATACCATAGCAGGCAGTGGCCGGGGAAAAGCCGGAGAAAAGCTGGGTATGTAACGGATAAGTCGGCTGGATTGGTTCGGCTTTTGCTAGGTTCCGCTGACTAAAGTTATATTGGGGAGCCACGTCCCGAGGCCCAGGACTGCACAGCTACGTGAACATCGCAACCAGTGATTTGCCGGTTAGATATTCCTCTAGATCCGCAAAAATGGTTAAACAGGGGGATTTCAGCGGAATCGACTGCAGTATATTTGCTTAACCCTCCTTTGCTTTCTCATTTCCTCATCAGTCTTGGTATACTGGTAACTGGTGTTTCAAGAAAAACCCACATAGTCGGTGATAATGCAACTTTTAACTTCAATTTTAGACTATTGAAATCCATGGCATAGAAAATAGGATTACAGCATGATATACAATACTTACACAGCTATGCAGACGCAATTCCCTACATCACGTCCTATTATCTGTTGAAAGTAGATGTTATAAAGTCTTCGGGAAATGCTAGAGCAAACACACGCAACAATTGCCACACCAAAGCATAACATAACTTAGCTGCTTTTGAGTATATGAGATTGAGCGATGCGATTTCCTTTCATAAGGTCTGACAAAAGCTTTCGGGACCACAAGGTCAATTTAGCATTACTGTATTAAATGCATGAGATTACTTTTCAAGAGCCTTTCCTTTTCCTTCGAATAAATATTGGCATGCATTGTTATCCGTGGGGAACTCGGGAATCAGGCCCATTACCGGTGTCGGCGCAATAACGCCGGTATACCGGACGATTTATTAATCCTCCATGTTTTGTAATTTATGCTATGTATAGGCTTCTCCAAAACCCAACTTGGGTCCGACTTCTATAACCCAACCCAACCCAAGACCCAATACTGGGTACCCTAGTCCCATCTCTTGGCACTCCTATGGGACCAAATGGTGGGAGTTGGCAAGGTCTATAACCGCCTACTACCCTATAACACCACTATTCTACACCCGCCTAGCACTTTTAGTCATCCTCCGGTCCTAATATTAACGCTCGACTTATATAGTTATTCCCTTCGTTTCCACTAGCGACTAAAACGACGCCGAAAATAGCTCCCCTTTAGCTAAATCTAAGTCCCCCCCCCCTTTTCGCTATCAGTTTATAAAGATATACTATATAACCTTACACATAGATATCACTGGTTATGGTGTGAAGCAAGAACTCTATTAGATAATAGACCAATAATAATTAACTATATAAGAACCACAACTTATATACATACGAATCTATAGTTCGGCTCTATTACTAGGAATGGTTTAACCTCCCGGTAACTAGAACTCGTTTCAATACGATTCAATAATTGAAACAAACGAACCTCCACGTTTGCGCCGCAGTTGATGCTGTTTCTTCACATATCTATATATCACTAGTTTGCCACCTGACTGCTGTCTCATCAGAAGTTAAAAGTTAAATAGTATCCTGTCATCCCATGAAATATTGTGACATCCTGTTCCTCTGCGCCCCACTGAGAAATGTTAGGCTATTTGCAATACAACAGCAATTGTCTTTTGCACTCGGGTATCTAGGGAACTTCCATGGTTCGCTGGCCCAAGATGATTTGAACCCGAAATTGATTGCGAATGCACATTTTCCTTGCCATTTGACATTGTTGTTACCTTAGGGAAATGGATGATAAGGTCTGAATCGTAGGGGAGTAAGCGTTGCTAAAATTGACATCCTATGAAATTGAGTAGAGAAATACATGTATCATCAATCTAGTTTCAAAGCAACAATCAACGGATGGTGTTCGGTCTTATGACCAAAATCTGTGTCAAATCGTGTAAACATAGATCACCTTCCTCGCCATTTCCATCTGCCCTAAGCTCTGCCCTAACCCCCAACCTACAGATCCTCGCCCTCAACCCAATTGCCATGCAGTCCCTGCCTCAACCGAAGCGGCAGCAGGATGACAGCCTTTGCCTTGGTGAACTCCCTGGTATCCAGCAAGTGCAACTCGCTGCACATAGAAATATAGTTATTCACCAGAGCCATAACATACCCACCGCCCTCAACGGTAGATCCGCGCCGCGGAATGAAAATTGGTTCTTGCACCATATGTGTCTTTCCAGGGAAGTAGATCTCTGTCACTCCAGTTTCAATATCCAGGTGCGCTAGAGCGTTATACAGCGGGTGTCCACCACCCAGCTGAGGCATGATGGTCGGGAAATCGGTTCCGAGGGCAGGGTTCATTAAGTCAAAGAAGCAGTGCTTGTACGGTTGGGCGGCGAAGCGGTCATCAATGCGGTAGAACTCCGAGTTGTCGCTTTGGAGAACCGTTGAGTTCACCAAGTCGAGCTGCTCGGAGTTGGGGTTGATAGTGAACCGGGTTAGCTGGGAGTGGATGGAACTCGGCTCAGGAGAGTTTCCTTGCGCATCCGGCCACCAAAAGAAGACGTTCTTCTCGCTCAGTCCGAGGTCGAGTACGACATTGCCGGATTCGTCTTCGTAGGCGTTGGCTACATGGCCCGGGAAAGAGTTTTGGTAGCGGAACCACTGGGAGAGGTGACAAATGATGAGATGATGGAAGGAGAAAGATAGGGTGCGGGGAACATACCTTGAGACTGGATGGCTTTGCTCCTCGTCGTGGAAGGACTCCAATATAGAATGGAGTTTCGGGGCTCCACTGCCAGTGCTCGCCGCCCTGCTTCATTCTCTCAATGTCACAGACCTGAGGGATGACGGGGAAAAGGACCTAAATAACAAGGGGGAACAATATCAGAAGAGGATTCGCTAAAAATACAAGAATCACTACTCACCCAGTTCTCCGTGACAGCAAAATCGTGAATCATAGCCACAACAGGCGCAGTAAACCACACGGTTTCCAAGAACTTTCCGTCGGCTGCAATGCGGTAATAACAGACATCGGGTGTTCCATCGCCCTTGGCTTCATATCCGAAGCAGACCATCTCCCCCGTGCGCGGGTCGAATTTCGGGTGTGCGGTGAATGTCAAACTGGGCAACTGTCCATCGAAGTCGTACAGGCCGGTTGTCTCGAGGGTGTGAGGATTCAACGCATATGGTGGAGCGTCTTCCTTCAGAGCCAACAATTTGCCGTTAAAGTGAACGACGTTTGTGTTGGCTGTGGTGCGGATCTCGAATTGCACGGCATCGGTGAATTTGTTACGGTATTTACCTACAGAAAGAAACGAGTTATTAGTTATATGTGAGCTTGTCAACGGTGAGGGTTAGTACCAAGCAATGCTCTTTGGGCCTCTCGTTCCCGGACGAACTTCTCTGTTCGGACAAAACGCTGCTTGAAGGAGACCGAGCCGTCTTTGATTTTGAAGGCGCTGATACTGCCATCGCCATTGAACCACTGTTGTCATGTCAGCTATCCTGCTATTTTGGGATTGAAGATTCGTATCAATTCGCTCACTGGATCATTCTCGATGAAGGGCGAGAATTGGGGATCGGGCATCACCCGGTAGAATGTCCCATCAATGTCTTCCGGGATCTCGCCATACACCTCCAGATTCAGAACTTCTCCTTCCACTCGGCATGGCTTCATGAACCCGGAAAATTGCGGGCGGTTTGGGAAGACTTTCCGGGGCTTTTGAGAAAGAACGGACATTTTGGTTATCTCGAAGGCAAGGAAAGAAGATCGTGTGTAGTAGAAAAATCGTCAAGTGTAGACAATCTCATACAAGAATTTACTTTTTATTTAATTATCACAGAACTATGAAGTACAACCTTGTGTCATCTACACTTTTGTTTCCTCCCCGACGGAATAGCGGGGATGCTGCTTGTATACCCCCGGTATCCCCGGTGGGTCATTTTCCACTTACACATCCCAAGGTTGGAAATATAGGTGATCATTTCAATGTAAAATTCATTTCGATCGTGCCGGGTAGCTTAGCCCCGGGTGTTCCGGGGCTTACTGTATATTGGGAGAACACAGGGTATGAGGAATTTTGAGCCACCTGCCAACGCTGTATTGCATATAATCTACCAATACTCCGTATACTTTCCCAATCTACGATCCACGCCGTAGATCTTTCATCTTATCAATGACCGTGTTCTTGCTCGTCGAACTTTCATTTCTGCTCACCGAATAAAACCGTGGAAGCTACCCATAATAAGCTAGGATACAAGACTGCTATTTATAGTATGCAGGAACAGGCTCATCGTCATTAAATCCCCCTTCCGTACATCCAGGAAGTCTGTGTCAATTATCTGTACACGCTAGTAATTTAACGTTTTCTTTTAACAATATAATAAATTACTTTGTGAAGGCCTAATGTTCATATTTGGTTTATTGGGTTAAAAAACTGCGATAGACTTATATACTAATATATAAAGCCTATTCTTGAGCCTCAAAAAATATATTGAAATGTACATCCAGGTTTCAACCGTAACTGTATTACAGTGCGTAATTGACAATTTAGGCAAATAGTTTTTTTTTACAAGATGGGGCAGTACTCAGGAATATCCCCACAGCATGTCATACACGCATCAATTTGTAGGTGCGCGCTGTGAAGAAGCAACGGCAAATGAAAAAGGGGGCTGTTCCCCCGCTTCCAGGCGAAATTCCCCATTGCAACCGAACTGTGATTGGTCAGAAGTGGACCCCAGATCTTTCACTAGGGCAACTCCCGACATATTCCGAGGTTTCCTTACTCCGTAATTCTTCTCATAATTATCCCATGGCAGACCAGCGTCCTCAGTCTTCGACCCCGGGTGATTCCGACATCCGACCGACAAAAACGCAGGGCCGGAAACGCAAGAGAGTATCTGTGGCATGTCGGTCCTGTCGGGTCCGCAAGTCTCGTGTATGTTATACGATCGCCATATATTCTAGAGTTGATGGCTGAATTTTTCAATATAGTGTGATGGTGCACGACCGTGTTCGACATGCGAAGTTATGGACACGGAGTGCCGATATGAGCAGCCGTACAGCCAGCCTGTAGCAATAACTAACGGCAGCAGTGAGCGGTGAGTCAATCTGTTCAGGATGTCTACACGATCCAAACTCATCCGTGTAGGCAAGAGGAGAGTCTGCTCGAGCAGCGATTACAGGCAATAGAAAAAAGGTTGCGGCTATCTGGGCCAGACAAGGAATTCGATAGCCCTGAAATGCATACAGCCACCTCTCCCACAATTCAGGAGAACCATGAATCCCGACGTAGTCCGGGAATGAAAGGGCCGCTGGATCAAGACGATGGAGTGGATGGTATGGGCGCCGTGGCACTCAAAGATGGGGCTGACGAAGAAGAATATTTTGGTACAGTTCAATTTATCACTGCAAATTGTTTTATGGGACCCTGTCTAACGATTTGAAAGGCGCTTCATCTAATGTGGCCTTCTTGCGCTTCATTCATGCCGTTAGCCATCCGGTCAACCCCGCCGACAATTTACCTCTCTCAAGCATAGATGTTTCCACCGAAGTTGGCCAATCAAACGATAACCGCTTCGATGCATTCCTAAGAAGACCATCGGGTATCAGCAGTCTAACTGAGTCTCAGGGAAGAGTTCGCGTAGATCCCTTCGCGCTTCCCCCTCAAGTGGAAGCAGACGCCTTGTTGCATTTATTTTTCACCACCGTCAATCTGATGATTCCCTGCATCTATGAAAGCTCGTTCCGAGACACTTACAGGAAGTTGCAGATTGACGGGATTCGGAGTGTTCGGAGATCCTGGCTGGGGACTCTGAATGTCGTGTTCGCCCTCGCGACAAATGTCATGACGGCGACTTCACCGAATATTGAAAGGGCCACGAGGGCCAGTATTTATTTTGAGCGGGCGATGGAATTGGTGAAATCAGATATTTTAGGGCGTCTTTCATTGGAAATGGGTATGGCACACATTTAATGGCTTGCGTTCAACTCACACTGACGTGCTTAGTGCAATTATTCCTTTTGATGGAGGGGTACCTTGAAGGAACTACATCTTCATCGCTTGCCTGGACGTTACATGGCCTGGCTGTGAAAGGGGCATACCAACTTGGTCTTCATATTATGGACTCGAAGAGCATGTCGCAAACCGATCGGGAAGTGCGCAGGAGATCATGGTATTGGTGTGTTATGAATGATCGGCATGTGTCTGTAATTCCGTATATGGCGAAGTATACTAATGACGATCAGGTTCCTGAGCGTGACTTACGGTCGGCCCCCTTTGATTCCCTTGACCCATGTGAGATTCGAGGCCAGCCCCTATATAACATTCAGCAATGTGCCCAGTGGTGTTACCGTATCCAGCCTGGCTTATTTTGATGCTATGATGTAAGCAAATTTCCCTCGAAAATTTCTGCAGTTTTGACTAATTTTGATAGGTCTATTGCTCACATCATGGGCGACGCCCTGGAGCGTCTCTATGACCAAAATCTCGGGCTTCGCCCTCGTCTCCCCATGAGTGAAAGCCTCAACCAGATCTCCAAACTGCGCTGGGAACTAGCCCAGTGGCAGGATAATCTCCCATCCTGTTTACAAATAATAGCCTCCCAGGACACGCTGGATGATGTCCCTTTGACGGTCGGAACCACGAGACTCCGCGTCCTACTTTCTCTCCGCTTCCTCGGTGCGAGAATACTTATTCTACGCCCAGTCCTCAGTCAATTTCTCGATTTTCCGGGTATGACATTTTCGAACGAACATCAGTCGGAATGGCTGCGGAATTCAAGTGCAGTTTTGCTAGCGGATTTAGTCCGCACGTGTGGCGATATCCTACAAATCAGCAAAAGTATCTTAGCCGGTTCCAGGAATGATCAGAATCTGCTTGGGGCTTGGTGGTTTTCTTGTTATTATAGTATGCATACCCTAGTTCTTATGATGTGTTTGATTAGTACTAACCACGCGCAGCTTTCAACTCCTCCCTCGCGGTCTTGGGAATCCTTCTGATAAAAAGAATCCCGGCATACTCCGGGCAATTATCTACATTTTCCGTAACTGAATTGCGAAGTCTGCTAGAGACAGCTATGGAGGTCCTACGTGGGCTGAACAAGGGCAGTGAAACCGTCATGCGCTGTCGAGATACTTTGATGAGGCTTATCACTGCGTTTGATTTTGATGGTAACAATGCCTATCCATTTCTTGGTACCACATATGACTGACAAATCAACGTGCCGCAAATGTAGCCGGATTTACACCAGAATCATTCTCACTATCCCCATCCAGCGCGTGGGCGTGGCAATTTGTTAACCCGGGCTTGTTCAGCTCGGAGGCATCGTTGAGTCTTGCTCCAGGGACGGTTGATATTGCGTCTGGCTCTCAGTTTCCAATATCGACGAATATTGGAGTGCGCCCAGAGCATGACATCTTCCATCTCCCTGGATGAGTTCCACCGTATCCACCTCCAGTCGAGGAATGACTGGCGGAATCGGTCCATGTTGTTAGTTAGAGGGAAAGAGGTATCTACCTGATCGGCCGAACAGTTATCGAGCTGGATCGCTCCGTGTTTTGGGTCAGAGGGCATGGAGGTATCGAATGGCGGAATCGGCCCATGTTACGGCTGAGACAGCACAGTGTTTTCGACCATTCCCCACAAATAATGTGGTTTTCATCAGACTTTATAGCTGCGTGGTATCTGGTATGATAGGGCCTTTTTCGCCCAGTTGAAGTCCCAAGGGAGGTTTACCGCTGAACTCGGACCTCGTAATGACTTTCGCGGTCGCGGTAAGGCCATTGCGAAACCAGTCTTGCCAAAGTTAAAGATATATCCCTCCGCGATACCGTATTTGCCGATGATATTACGGACGAGATTAAACGACTACCTCAGGATCATCGCAGGCTGCTCGCTGGTAATCGTACCCTCGCCCAACATCTATCCTCACTTAGCCACTATTCCCTTGCTCCTACTTCTTTGAAAGGGGAAGGATACTAACAAAACAACCTGCCGCCACCATTTGACGTGAACGTGTGATTATGCGTACCTAAGCAAGTTTACATTGTACAATTATCTTACTTGGCATAGCTATCTTTAGTCAATCAATGGCTAGGCTTGACTTAGCGCTTTGCCTTTCCCCTGGGCGTTAAACAACTCGCCCTGACTGGCCATAGTACCAGAGGTTGTGCGTATTCTCCACTTGCGGCTCGTGTGTGCAGGTGATTGGTTTGTTGAACCATTTGCTGATCACTTAATTATGTAGCACGCTACCTGTTTGCAGTCCTGACAAGAACAACTTTACTAGATCTTCACTCTGAATATCTTAGTTCACAGGAAAATCGAACTCGCCCCAACGAGGTGACCATATTCCCGAATACACGTAGCTAAACATGGATGCACGGAATATATATGCATTGACTTGCGTACATTGAACCCATAGGGTTGAGAACATGTTGCAAGCCAGCCCTGCTCTTACACACATAAAGTAGCATCACTTCTCTTGCGCCTTCTATTATGAGGCTCATGGAACTTCTGCTCGTACTTCTGTAGAACGTCCATTCGCATGTACTGTACGATCGGAATTTGTGGAAAGCTATTCACGCATCTATGGAACACCTTCATTCCAAATGCCCGACTTTCCGGGAGAAAGCACCCCATTGGGATCCAGCACATCCTTCAAGCGTCCTGTAAACTTATTGAACGCAAAGCCGTTGAAGTCCAACTTGGCCGCAATCTGGTCCATGTAGCGCACATGCGTGCGGTACTCCATATATCCCTGCTCCGCACCATCATGCAGCAAGTTCCTGCACAACTCGAGGACGCGTGCCTCCTCTCTGGACGTGTAGATGACCAGCTCGATGCCGACTACGTAGCGCGGGTAGACATGGAAGTCGGCGAAGAAGTCGAACTTCGCGTCAATGGTGCGTTGCTTCGCTGTCATGTACCACTCGTACAACTCACGTCCGGATGGAGGGATGATGGGCGAGAAGTCGACGTGTGCACCGCCCTTCTCGGCTCGGCTGTCGACGATGCCCAGTGGGGTGAGCGTTGGGATGCCACTGTGCGGAATCTCTTCTTCTTTGATCTCTGCTGCGGTGATGGCGCGGCCTGGGGATCCGGGAAACTCGCGCCATTCGATCTTCACACCTGGGATCGTGGAGAACGCGCGTTGCACGGTTTGAATTAACGCTGGGAGCATTTCGACTGAGCCATATAGCGAGAAGTAGGTTTTCCAGAATCCCCAGTTATGTTCCGCACGGATTTCCTCGAGTACGCTGTAAGGTACGTATGAGTTGGGCTCCATGTACGGGGCCAGTTTGGCGTGAACCTCGGGGACTTTGGATGTAAGCGCGATGCGGAAGATGTTGGCGATGGAAGGTGAGTTGAGGATGATGGAGCGCCGCATCAGGTCTGACAAAGTCCCGGTGAGAGGGATGAGGTCTGCTTCCTTGGGAACGCTGACTTCAAGAGTGGCGTATGCCTCGGGGGCGGGAGTGATATGCATGCCAATCTTGGTGACGACACCTGTTTTTGTTAGTGATTGAGTTGTTGAGGAGATGGGAGAACGTTAAGTCTTACCGAGGTTGGATTGGTAGAACAGACCGTCAAGGGTTGGGCCAAAGCCTCTGTTGGATGGTAAGTCAATATGTTATTGGGGTGAGAGCATAGGCGAGCCAATGAACTGTGAACATACCCCTTGTATAGCGCGAACGTTTTATTATCCTTCATCGCTCCCATACCCGTCCGAAGCAATTCACCATTAGGCAGCACAACTTCCATGCCGCACTGTGACTGCGAATGCTCTCCATTGGGCGTATATCCAAAGCCTCGGTCCATGGTATTTCCCAAAACAGAACCCCATCCAATGGCCGGCACCGATGGCCAGAGGTTCAGGCCCTGTCGTTGGATTTCCTCGTAAAGGTCGAAGAAGGATACACCCGGCTCGACTATCGCGTATCCGTACTCTTCGTTTACCTCGACGATCGTGTTCATTCGGTGCAGATCTAGGATAACGCATCCTTTGACGACAGAGCTGGATCCACCATATCTATGACCGTTAGTGATATGCAGATGGCATAGGAGCGATATACATCATGGACGACATACCCCAGGTTCTTTCCCCGTGACACTGTCCACAAACACACCTTGTGCTTATTTGCAAGCTTCACGACCTCCTGGACCTCTTCCACAGTACTGGGTCGAGCGGCACCGCTTGGTGTGTGGTTTCCTGAGGCTGAAAATGGATCGCCGTAAGACTTCTGGCCTTGAGTACCCTCGAGTGCGCCATGACTAGGGGTGCGGGAAATGTTGTCTTCTCCGAGCACACGGGCGACGTCGTCAAAGAAATTGCCCAATGCCTGGGGGTTGACAGTTGGAGATCTATGGGGTGCCATTGTGTCGCTGTCTGCAAGTGGAGGACTACGATATGTCTACAGGGATCTACGGAAATACTTATTATATGCACATCCCTTTATTTCTGGGGTCATGATCAACAACAGCTCCTACTAATTTACCAGCAGCCGGGGATACCGGGGGAAGCTCACCCGCGGTCAATCCCCCAACAAACCGGCCGCTGGTATGGACCCACGCTCGCCCCGCTTTGATGTCGAAAGTTTACCCCTCTCGGCGTGGTCAGATTTTTCAGTATTATCCACCGACAGTCTCTCAATTGGTTCTTTCGGCAGTAGTGCGTAGGGATATCCTGTAATTTGAAACAAAGCTGGAGTATTGATTGAAGAACTATTTGGGAGACTGCTGTTGAGAGGTTCTATATGCCTGAGGCTAGTATTGGCATGTGACAGCTCGAGGATTCCCAATTGACCCGTTTACCAGATGGGGTAGACGCTGAACCAGCCCTGTCCTTGGTATTTCACCATCTCTAAGACTGACAGTTTCCACATCAGAGGTTACGTTGGACTTTTCTGACTCAGTGGGAAACGGGACCTCGGGATTGAGAATCCCCCGAGTTTTTAGGGAAAAGGCCGGGAAGCAATCCCTGGGTATCCGCGTATCCGCGGCCTTCGTCCGCGGATAGCTGGCTGAACAGCCGCTTACACATACTACGGAGGATTTTGTTTGTATTTTGCTTCGTTCTATGAGTTGATAATTAGACCTGAGTTAATAGTTAGACCCCTTGTTCCGGTAATTACTAGCGCCTTGTAGAGTGACTATATTAGATCGGATATCCATCAATATACATAGAACTTGTGTCACTATTTCTTCCGTGTTTTCTATGATTCCCCAATCTTACCATGTTTGTCATTGCATACAACATCCTCTTTCTCTTGATTGCGTGGATTCTGGGGCAATGCATCTACAATATCTTTCTCCATCCTCTGCGCCACATCCCAGGCCCGCTTCTCGCTAAGGTGTCTCGCTGTTGGCTCTTTAGCTTAGAGATTAGAGGGACTCAGCACTTGAAAATTCATAGCCTGCATCGCAAATACGGTATGTTAAATTTGTGTCTACCAAATGAATATCGCCAACTTACTTCAGAGGATCAGGACCAATAATGAGGATATCGCCGAATGAAGTCTCATTTGACGACATCGAAGCGTCGGACATCATTTACGCACAAACTTCCAAGTTCGAAAAGTCTGAATATTACTATCGTGCTTTTGAGGACCAAGGCCCCAATCTCTTCAGCATCCGTGATCGTCAACATCATTCCCAGGCCAAGAGACTCGTGTCCCACGCGTTCTCCCGTGCAAATGTCATTCAGCACGAGTCGTCTATATATGATAAGGCCCTCTACTTAATGGATAGGATTGAGCAGCGAGCAAAGGAACGTCGAACGATCCCTCTGTTCCCCGCATTCCGTTGCATGACGCTTGATACAATCTCTGAATTTTGCTTTGGGAAGTCCACGGGCGCGCTGCATATGAACAACTTCGAGTCAACGACCTTTGAGGCCATTGACAAGGCAAATGGGGCGGTCCTTTTTGTGAGTTCTGCCTTCCCGTCACGAAGCCTCAAGGGCAGGGTGAGGGATAGAATTTTGAGACTGACATTTTTCAGTTCCAATATTTCCCATTCCTCCGGCATCTCATCCAGTGGGCAAACAACTACAAAATATGTGCCGTCCCTAATGGATTTATTGAGTTGGCGCAGAAAGCGGAGGCTGGCTTGCAAGACGTGCATTCTTCTGGCTCATGGACCATGTTCAAAAATATGATTTCCATGGCGGAGAAGAAGTCTACCCAACTGACGAAGGAACAGTTGGTGTCTGAGGGTATGCTCATGATTGTTGCAGGCACAGATACCACAGCCACATCCTTGTCTGTGACCCTTCACAATTTGCTGCAACAGCCTGAGACATATAAGAAATTGCAAGATGAGATCCGCACAGCCATGCCCACTATGGATTCCAGACCGACAATACAGGTTCTCGATACACTGCCTTTCCTTGATGCGTGCGTCAAGGAAGGGTTGCGGCTCGCTTGTCCTAGTCACACTCGCCTTCCACGCACTGTCCCATCAGATGGCTGGTATTTCAAGAAACATTACTTCCCATATGGAGTAAGCTCTAATTCAACTATTTACGTCCACTGGAAGCCACTGACCTTCTGTAGACCAATGTGAGCACATCTCCCCTGTATTATCTGCACAGCGACAATGTGTTTCACTCCCCCAAGAAATACAACCCGTTTCGATGGTTGGTCGATGACGAAAAGAGGCGACATCTGCTGGCAAACTTTCATCCATTCTCACGGGGAACTCGACAATGCATTGGACAAAAGTAAGTCTTCCATCGCATACCATCTCAAATCTTCACATTGCTGAACAAATAATCTATAGTCTGTCAAGCATTGAACAGAAAATCGTCCTATCGCTATTTATTAGACGTTTCAACCCCGGAACAGTCTTAAAGAAGAAAGTCAGCCTGATAGAGGCGGTGACCGCAGTTCCTGACGATCCTTTGGAAGTTCTTGTGAATCTTATCTTTGAGTGATCGTACCTCTTCTCTCGCATATATTGATGTTTCTACTGCTGGTGGCCTGTATGTACTTGGAATGAGAACTTAGGCTTTGAAGGCCGAAGATATTTGATGGAAGTGATCTCAAACAGGCAAAAGTCGTAAAATGGAATATACATGCTTTGGAGCGAAGAAGTCCCTACGTAGTGCATATCGCCCTAAATTCCATAGTCGCTATCTCTCCATAACCGCTAAGAACCAGAGCCCCACTCTGCTAATTGGAAGTATGTACCCGGCTTCTCGGAAGCCGCGGAAGGGCCTGAAGTGGAAACTTAGACTATTTACCTTTTGGTCAAGATATCCCGGGGAAGCCTCGGGATCCCCATACTGCTAAGCGGAAGTCCTGCTCGAGGGAATAAATTACACTGTGGAGGCTAGGGATGATTCGGTGTCCCAGTCATCTACAACTGACACCTCGGGCATACGTTACCTGTCGGAGTCAGGGGTTTAACAACCTCTTCCGATGCGACATATTCTCAGCTAGATTGACAAAGTGGTGAATTGTTAACTTCTCCCATGCTTCCTGTGCATCTACGAACTCTCCCCATGTATCCTCATTATTACGCATATCGCGGAGCCAGGGCCGTAGCTTTAATATATCGGCCTTTAACAACGAGAGGTTCTCAATTAGGTTTAAATCAGGTGAATAGGGAGGCCAATCTATTACATTTAGATTCATCTCACGTAGAAGGCCCTGAATAATATACGCGGTGTGCGTAGGTGCGTTATCATACTGAAAAATAACTGGGCACGGAAGCGTCGGCTTGATATATGGTATGTACATGATAGACATAATGCGAAATTATGAAGGAATCCCCCACAGATTTCTGCTTCCCCGCACGCATTGTACTTGGCTCTATGTGGGGAATTGAGCTCCAGTCGGGTTATTGCGAATCATTCCGACGTATTCCCGGGTTCGAGTATATAAGAATATCGAGTAGCTCACATACGTTGATCCAATTTACGAATGCTTTTTATCTAAGATGTCAACAGTGGTTGAAATTCTGGGAAATATCTCCTCTGCGGATTGGCTATCTGCATCTCTCGCATGTGTGAGACTTAAGACATGATTATTTCTTATCCTTTATAATGCTTACTTTTCATCTCTCACAGATTTTGCTACATATCATCTATAATGTGTGGTTTGGCCCATTAGCACATATTCCAGGCCCTTTTCTCGCGAAAGTGTCCTCATTATGGATTGTTTTCCAATGTCGTTACACAAGACGATCCGAAACTCTTCTCAAACAGCACCAAAAGTATGGGAATTTTGTCCGGGTAGCACCGAATCATATTTCTATATCCGATCCGTCCGCCTTAGAAGCAATCTACGGGCACAAATCTGGGTTCAACAAAGGCCCCTTTTATGAAGATAAGTCCAGTAAGACTCAATTTCACCATCCCAACTAACATTTACAGACTATTTTACCCTTTCACCAAGTTGAGCCTGTACTTTTCAATACCAGGGATGTGCAGATACATCATCGAAAGCGCAAATATTTGAGCCCGGCATTCTCGGCAAAGAATTTGAACGAATACGAGCCTTATATGGCGATGCAAATACGGAAACTGATGGAATGCTTCCACCGTCGCATTGAAAACTCTGGAACGGTCCAACTGGATTTCAATGAGTACTGTGAGTGGCCCAAAGCTGTTTAGATCAATTATGGAAGACTAATTTCTACGAGCAAACTACTTGGCATTCGACGTGATAGGTTAGGCCCCCCACAGGTCCATTATCATTATTATTTCGCTGACGGGACGTGTGCAGGGGATTATGCATTTGGAAAGCCGTTCGGGTTTCTTGATAAAGAGCGAGATCACCTCAACCTGATAGCCATTATTGATGCACGCGGCGAGGTTCTCAACGCATTGGGTCATCTCCCACAAATCCTCCGACCGATCATGAAATATTTTTTCCTGGATCCATTCTGGCCAAATGGGCTACGCGCGACGTCCAACTTGGCAGCAATCGGTACACAGGCCTATTATGGACGGAAGGATCAGAAAAATTCTCGGCATGACCTCCTTAGCTTCTTATTTAAAGCAAAAGACCCAGAGTCTGGGGGTCCATTATCCGAGAAGGAGATCATTGCCGAGTCTATCTCATTTATTGTTGGCGGTAGTGATACTACAAGCTCGACCATGACTAATGTGGTTGATATTGTTTCTCGGTCCCCGGAAGTACAAAGACAATTACAATCAGAGCTGGATCAGGCATTTCCTGGAGTGATGGAAAGTGACTGGGTGGCCGATTTTCAGACTGCGAACAGGCTCCCTGTGTTGAATGCTGTGCTGCGGGAAACGATGCGATTCAAACCAACCAGTGCCACGGGACTAGAGCGGGTGACACCTGCCGGAGGCAAGATTATTGCCGGCATGTTTATCCCAGAAGGGGTGAGTTTGGTTTACCTACACCTACTTTCTATTGCCACAATATTGGAGAAGCTAACCAGTAACGCAGACTTTGGTGAGTGTGCCGACGTTGAATGTTCATCATAACCCAGCTGTCTTTGTGGTAAGTGATCCCATATCTTCTGAAAGCAAAACCTGACCGGAGATTAAGCGCCCCGACGAATATGACATATCACGGTGGCTGGGCAGCGACTCTTCGGCGTTGCTTGACTCCTTCTATCCGTTTTCTCTTGGACCACGAGCCTGTATTGGAAGAAAGTAGGTTATAATTCCGTGTTTTGTTTGTAGCCAACCAGAGGCCCCAGCACTAACTTTCTGAAAGCTTCGCATGGATGGAGATGCTGAAGACCTTGGCCACAGTTTTCAAATTATTCATTGTTGAAAGAACCAGAACGCTTGGCACGGAAGTTCGCGAGGGTTTCTTTGTCAAGAACAGTGAATGTAATGTGGTGGTCAAGCCGAGGTTTGGACGGAAAGATAGAACATGAGGCTACATCTAGAGAGTTGTGAAAAACAGATCAGATTGAATAAACGAGCTGAGCGGAAGTGCAAGATGGTATTACGGACATGCTAGTCACCAAAATATTAGTTGTGTGGACAGCAACTATGATGGGCCCCAGTTGATGGGCCCAGCTTCTCATGTGCAATACCTAATACCCAGATTAGGCCTCGCCAAAACCCGCCCAAAACCCCAACCCGCCTGTTGGTTGATAAGTGATGCTTCGGTGTTCATATTATTGATAAACACCCCCCCCCC
>LACB01000549.1:0-17739 GCA_030142185.1 Penicillium thymicola
AGTAAAGAAGTTGATAGATAGAAGAGAAATTATCGTTGTGTGGGAATTATCGTTGACCGGGGCCCACCAACACCGGGTAGTGTGTTGGTGAAGGCGGTGCCACGATTAGTACTCGAACTGTCAGAATGATACTTGTTCTATATTAATTATATATGTCCACGGCTTACCCAAAGCGTTCCAATCTTTATTCCCCCTGCAATTTCATAGGTGGCTGGTGCTGTGCGGTTATATTTCTCCCAGGTAGATTCTGCCCATAGACTTGGTTGATTCTGGCAATTATCTGGCAGTACGACAATGTATGGTATGCCACAATGACTGGATTCGCCTGATTTGGGTGCTGTTGGCAAATAGAGCTATCGAGACTACTTGAGTAGGTCCGAGGTCCCCCAATTTGGAGAAAAGCAATTTCAAAGCACAGTATAAATTAACCCACTTGTATTCTCAATTGCACCTCAACTCTTTACTTTTCAGTCAAACCATTTTTTTTGGTTCATAATGCAAAACCCAAACCCCATTCTCCCAGCAGAGATCCTGCTCCTTATAGCTCGGCTCCTTGGGCCGTTAGACTTGATCCACCTAGCTCGAGCCATTCCGGGCATGGATCGCGACTACAAACCGAAATATTGGACTACAGCCAAGGACGAGGCAGGAGATACCATGTTTCACATAGCCTCTGTCAATGGATGGGACGATATTGTTGAGTCACTGCTCACCAAAAACTTTGATTTCTCTATTCAAAACAGTCGGGGATATACCGCTCTTCACTATGCTTGTCAAAATGATCAATACACCACAGCATCTTTGCTGCTAGATGCCGGCCTGAGTCCCAATATTCTGGCAAAAAACGGCATGACAGCATTACACTCGGCTGTTGCTAAGGGAAATACCTCGATTGTCCGACTTTTGCTTGAAAATGGTGCTGATATCTCGGTTATCACGACGGGTGCCTATTCTATGTTACACTGGGCAATGCAAACCCAAAACATTGACATAATTGACCTGCTTGTCATGAACGGGGCAGATTTCACAAAGGGGGACATCTCTGGACGGACACCTTTACACTGGGCGGCGGCCGATGGAAACATGCAAGCTATGGAGCTGCTATTGAGAGCTGGCGCTGATGCAACATCCATTGATCATGATGGGTGTACTCCTGCGGGTCTTGCAAGTCAGCATGAGTTATCGGTTACCCGGCGAATCGAAAGTGTCCGACAGCGAGGAAGTCCTTCACTAGCTATTCACGTTTTGAGTAGCATACTAAGATGGGTATCCGGTTAGGTATAACCGGCAATAATATGGGCCCCTAATATTAACCAAACAATACAAATATGCCACTTTATCGCAGCTGTATAATTAATGCATTTTTCCTGATTTTTTGGGGTATTGAAATTACCGTTCAAGCTATAGCCGTGCCAAGCGCCTACCGGGTGTTGGGCGCTTGGCACGGCTATATGAAGCTGTATATGAATCATCATCATCATCTTCTTCTTCTTATAAGCTTAGAAATTAACTTATAGGACTAATAGATTTTCACGAAGCCTTACTTTTTTACAAGGGGTACTTAGTTTTGTTAGGGAATTATATAGTAAGTCGAGGTACCATTAGTACTATTACAATTGACACCTAGGTATAGATCCAATATATATCCGATATATATCTCTCTTCATACTAATACCTAGTAATCCTCCTAGGTGCGAATTCTGGTCAAGTTGGATCTTTTTGGGGTGATTTTGTATGAAATTCGTATGAAATTCGTATGAAATCTGGCATCATACTGCTAAAATCAGTATAATATCTACTGAATTCCCACTTCTTACTATAGTAATATGACGATTGGCAGCAGACTGCTGTACCCCCAGCACTTCTACAGCATTTGTATCCGCAGATGCTCGAACTGACAGCCTCGCCTTGCCCTGATCAGAAAAAGCAAGAGGAAAAAAATCTTATAGAGCATTACTACGATGCCACAAAAACAAACGATTCTATCAGTAGGGAATTTCTCAACGATCCACTCCAGGAGCTAAAAACCGACCACATTGATTTAGTACCTGGATGTTGGGAACGTGAAGATCTCTCTTCGCAACTCTCTGATTAAAGTTGTCGCGCGCTGGACGGATCTCAAGTACAAGCAATAGTCAATTCCCAATGGGGTTAGTACTTAGTACCTGGTGGATTAGGTACGTTTGCTTCCCCGGCGATCTGTTTACCCGGCTTGTGCAGGCAAAGTATGCTGAAATCTCACTGAGGACTACAAGGGGGAGTATTGTATTAGCAATGCGGTAGTTAGGCCTATTATTCTCGACAGACCTCGGCTAGCCTGTTATATTTCGGTTAGTCCCTGGTATTGAACTAGTTGGTACACTAGTTAAATGCCCCCAACTTCTGTAACACCGAGACCCCCAAATACCACTGTATTCCCGTATTTTCTGGCAAGTACACTATCTCTATAACTACCGACAAAGTCATCATCGGACGTCAGAATGGATGGAATATATCGCAGAGGTCCACTGCTACCCCGGACTACCGATTACGAATCCTTCCCCAGCTTGCGGGGTTAAATGGATCCCTTTTGTCTGACAGTTTCCGCTGTTTTCTGTGATTATAACGCGGCATTTCTATCTTACCCAGGTGTATAGTTAACATAATATTCTGCGCTATGGCCTCCCAACAAAAAGAAAGCTTGAATTACGCAACGGAGATGGAGATCGGTACCAACCTCTCTGACTCGACTGCATTTCTTTCCGAATCGCACAAATTATACTTGATTGAACGACATGGCACCGTGGACCTTGATCCGATTCCTACCATGGATTCAGCGGACCCGTACAACTGGCCCTCATGGAAGGTTGGTGGGAATGGCACAATTTTCCGAATTCCAATTCCAAGCTGATAGCACCATAGAAATTAACCAACTTGGGTCTTGTCGCGTTCCATGCTTGCATGGGTACTTTCACCGCGGCAGCCATTATTTGTGCCTATGAAGATATTGCGGAAGATCTAGGAGTCTCTATCCAACGAGTCAGTTACTTGACCTCTCTACAGATCGCAATTCTGGGAGGTGCCCCGTTATTATGGAAACCGCTCTCTCACCGGTTTGGAAGGCGTCCAGTTTTTCTACTGTCGCTGGTACTGAGCTGCATTTGTAACATTGGCTGTGCAAAGAGCACAGACTACGCTTCAATGGCGGCATGCCGAGCTTTAGTTTCATTTTTTATCTCACCTGCTATGGCTATTGGTAGTGTTGTTGTCACCGAGACATTCTTCAAACACGAGAGAGCGCGTTACATGGGCGTTTGGACTCTCATGGTAACCTTGGGTGTGCCAGTTGGTCCTTTCATCTTCGGATTTGTTACTCAGCGTGTTGGATACCGCTGGATCTACTGGATTTTGGCCATTGTGAGTATTTCAGCTAGGAACGCTAAATCCCATTACTGATCATATATTTAGACCAATGCTGTCGAGTTCATTCTCTACATTTTCTTCGGACCCGAGACCCGTTACATCAGCGACGACGCGCATTCCCCGTCATCTGCGTTCAAGACAGAGTACCTGTCCCTTCGACGGATCGATCCAACCCCGTTTAAGATAGCCGAGTTCTGGCACCCCCTGACCCTGATTACAAACATCCCAGTGCTGCTTGTCACTATTGCCTACTCCATGGTCTTCCTCTTCGCCTCAGTCATGAACTCGGTCGAGGTTCCCCAGCTACTGCAACACAAGTTTGAACTCAACGCCCAGCAACTCGGTTTGCTGTTCCTTGGCTTGATTATAGGCTCTCTGTTGGGTGAACAGTTAGGCGGGTTCATGTCAGATATGTGGATGAATACTCGTGCACGGAAGATCGGCCGTAAGCCTGCGCCAGAGTTCCGACTCTGGCTGAGCTATGTTGGTTTCCTGCTGAGCATCGCTGGTATGGTTGTTTTCTTGGTATGCACTGAGCAAGCTACTGCTGGGAAATTGGATGTTAGACCAGTGGTTGGGACTGGTGTTGCTGCCTTCGGTAACCAGGTTGTCACCACCGTGCTCACGACCTATGCGGTGGATATTTATCCCCAGGATGCGGGTAGTGTTGGGGTGTTTATCAACTTTATACGCTCGACATGGGGATTCATTGGACCATTCTGGTAAGTTGGCCTGATTTTCCAATTTTTGAAAGCTATAATGCTGATGGCTATTTTAGGTTCACGTCTATGTTCGACAGCGTGGGGATTGCTAATAGCTCTGGTGTCGTCACTGCTTTGATTATGGGTGCTAGCTTCATTCCGACAATGCTGTTGCATTGTCGGGGCAATAGATGATACAGAAGTAGCACTGATCCATTGGGTTCAAGGTGAACTAAAAAGTGAAGAACAATGGATATATAGATATTAGAACACTGGGTTGAGATACTAGAGGTTGACTCGTCCTTTGATTATGGAGGCCTATGAATCCATCTACAGACAACAGCTCAACCTTTCAATCAATGACAAAAGTGCACTCAGCTGCTTTGCTCGGACATTGCCAAGATATCTGCATTTATATAAGATGAGGAGTCATAGATTGAAGATAGAACAAAGCACATCTGTCAGCACATCTGTTGGCACTATTGACTAGAATACCTTGCCTCAGCAATCACAACGGCCCTGGCAATATACGAGTCCCTCATTCTTTGACAGTGTGCTCGAACACTTCCACCTGATCTTCATAAACCTCAACTTGGGTACTGGCAAATTTTCTGGCCGACACCTTCTCTTCAAACAGCATATCAAGCTCAGCAAAAGTGCGACCTGTTGTTTCTGGAACTCGGAAGAACGTGTATACAACACAAAGGAAGCAAATTCCTCCCCAGAAAAATCCTGCATAATTACTCCAATCCCAGGCCTCAGGGTTCAACATATAGGGAGTTAACACGCCACAGATGATAGCGACAACATTGTATAGGATGCGACCGAGCACCACAGTCTTGATTTGCAGTCGACGAGCCGAAATCTCTGCGACGAGCGAATAGGCCACTGTTCCGACGGAAAGCTGGTAGAATAATGCCCAGCAGAGCATCATTGAACCTGTTGCGAGTGATGCTTGGTCCTTATGTGCACTCGGAACCAGGCCGAGGAAACCGATCAAAAATAGAATTGTGCTTAGTCTGCAGAGGCCATAGAGATATAGCGTTCTTCGACCAATTCCGAAAGACATTAGAAGCCATGCTCCAAGGACACCAACCATGTTAATTCCATATTGCCCCATCGCGAATGAATAAGAATTAGATGCTGATAATCCTGCCTGTTCCAGGAAGTATGTAGAGTAATTGGAGAAGGAATTGCCGCTGAGATTCTGAATAGCCCACACAAGACAGACGATCTCTGTTCGCCGTAAATTGGCCCCTTTGAAACAATCCAAGTATGATGCTCCCTCTGAGAGCTTCGCTTCAAGATCCGTAGTATGACGTATCATGGCAATAGTTTCGTCCGCATTGAAATCCACGTTTCGTTCAGGATTCGTGAGCCGTAGGAGTGCCTTCTTCGCGTCCTCATCCCTATTCTTTCTGATCAACCACCATGGCGATTCCGGGCGAGAAAAATCCCAATAAAGAGGGGAATTGGCCACATCCATTGCAATCCATACGGAATCTTGTATGACCATTGGTCATCCCGATTTAGCATTGCTTTAATAACTCCAATACCCACAAGTTGTCCAAGACCCCAGCAGAAATTGACATATGACGTGAGGTATCCTCTTAGGACGACAGGGCAAACTTCAGAAGCGTAGGTCACTGTGAGCGTTTGGAAAATGCCCCATGGAACTCCGGCGAGGATTTCCGCAGCAAGCAAGGTTTGAATGTTGGGCGCCGTGAAAAAGATTGTCGTGAATGCGGTGATTAGGGCTAGGGAAGTCATAATGGTATAGCGGTACCCGAATCGCTCCGAAGCCCATCCGTTGATAAAGAGGCCAATGATTTCTCCGCAGTAGGCGCCATTGCTGAGGCCAGCTTGCCACTATATGCAAGATAGGCATTAGTAACATACCGCGTATATCTGAAAGAAATACCATTGAAGATCCCATAACGAAGGAAATGGGGGTTGGGGAGAGGAGAAAGAGGGAGTAACGACTGGCTCGACATACTGCAGCTGGTACTTGGTAGGAGCCATCTGACGTCAACTCGCCGTACTTTTATGTGAATTGGGGAAATGCATAAAAGTTATTGACCAGACTGATATCATAACCTTCCATCGCGATACAAGTGGAAATGAGAACACTCCACGCGATCGCCTTCGGATAAGTTCTGATACCTTGTAACAATGTCATCTTATGCTCCGCCTCAGCAGCTGCTTTCGCATTATTGGTTGCCTTGGCCATTGGCACAGAGACCTGACGTTCAATGTCCCCCAGGGCATTCCCACCCTCCTTGGCCATAACTGTATCTCGGGCTGTAGATACGAACAAGAGGAGAAAGTATAGTCATATAACTGAACCACAGGGATCTGCAGAGAAACAATGATTGTCACACGGAGACATTCTTTTGTGGAGTCGAGAACCGCTATTTATTTCAAGGGAACGGGGACCCTCTCTGTGTTTGAGACTGTCGTCGGCTATTCCCAATTTGCATTCCGGGAAGCTAATTGGTTAAATGTGAAAGGCTTGGGTCGGCCACTGATGTGAAGCTCATTTTGAAAAGGAACACTGTCAACAGGAGAGGTATTTTGAAGCATGACTGATTGCCTTGCTTTCAAAGGCCGTTCCAACCCGGACAGAGGATGGTTCCAACTGGTTCACCTTTCCAAAGGAAGGGAAACATGATTCCGAGAACAAGGTGCTAGCCAATAGATAGACGAGCACTCGGCGTATCCCGTTATACGGGAAGAAGCTTGTTAGTGAGATAGTAACCGGAATACGGGGTCACATGCAGCCCTGGTGGGGATTCCCCAGATGGATGTTGAGAAAGTCAATTAGAAATGCGGGGCCCCACGGGGATGCAACCTTGGAAGTATCCCGAGGTCTACCTAGGTACCTAACTACCTAGGTAAACTAAATAGATCCTGTCCACTTATTATGGCTAATTGACCGGAAATCACCAACAAGGGTCGGCTAATGGTAAAACTGCTACTGAATACTACGGTTCGGCACAAGACTCAACCCCGCATCCCACGGAATGTGAGCCGGATCGTCCATATAAAAGGTCGTACAAAACCCGGGAAAGATAATAAGGAGAACAGTTACTCAGCCAGATTGATCATATTTACCCAGACCTATTCGTGCGGCTATGCATATCCCTTCTCAGTTTCTACTTCTTGGTGCGACAGCCGCGAATGCTGGCGTCGTGAAGCCAAGAGGAACATCCACGATTCCAGACTATTTCCAGACCAGCTATGGTCCGTTTGCTGGTATATATCTCCCAACACCGCTACCAATTGGCCCCTCAAATGTTGACAGATATATGGAAACACAGGTCCGACTGAGGCCGGAAACGCACCCTTTCTGGCCCAGACAAACCTGGCTTCGTTTGGGAAAGGTTTTTATGTGCCCAATACGCCGGTGGTGACAGATGTACCTATCATCGGAGAGACTGATGGTGCTGAAATATTCAAACACATGGGGAATCTCTCGTACGTATAGTTACAGCTCACCGGCTCGGTTTCTACGTGACTAACCATGGATCAAGACCTTACTTGCCAAATCCTTCAGGATTCGGGGTTAAAGAATATCCACTTCCTTCCGGCAGCAACATCACACAGATGCATATGGTACATCGACACGGATCTCGATATCCTACTTCTAGCTCCTCTGTGGCCACTCTACCAGACCGTATAGCGGAACTTCTAGGCAATGGGACTCGCTTCACTGGCAATCTGGCGTTCCTCAACAGCTGGGAATATCAGCTAGGGAAAGAAGAGCTGACGGCTCTTGGACGTCAACAGCTCTTTGATAGCGGTGTACTTAATTGGTTTAACTATGGTCGACTTTATGATCCATCCTCACCACTTATCGCCCGTACAACCACTCAAGTGCGAATGTTGCAGTCAGCAGAAAACTTTCTGAACGGCTTCTTTGGTCCGAACTGGACAAAAAACGTTACTTTGGAAGTCCTTATTGAACAAACTGGGTTCAAGAATCCTCTGGCCGGAGACAAGGCCTGTCCCAATAACAACAACGATCGGTCAGCGGGCGGAGAGTGGGCAAGCACCCAGTGGCAGGAGAAATATCTAAAGCATGCAACGGACCGATTCCGCCAGTCGATGACAGGCAACCCAAACTGGACAATTGCGGACACTTATAACGCCCAGACGATGTGTCCATATGAGACCGTCGGCTTGGGGTACAGCCCGTTTTGCTCCCTTTTTACCAAAGATGAGTGGCTAGGCTTTGAGTATAGCCTTGACCTAAGCTACCATGGAGGAAACGGATTTGCGTCTCCCACCGGACGGGCAGTGGGCGTTGGCTACGTTGAAGAGCTCATCGCCCGATTGCAGCACCAATACCCTCAACCAGACGAGGGTTTCGCTGCCATCAATGAAACATTGGACACCAGCCCTACAACCTTCCCTTTGGACCAGAACTTGTATTTGGATTTCAGCCACGATACCACCATCTTCTCGATGTTGACGGCGCTAGGCCTCACACAATTCGGAGAGTTCCTGCCCATCTCTAGACCGCCGCCAAATCGCGAACTGATTATCAGCCATATTGTTCCATTTGCGGGACGCTTCAATATAGAAGTGATCAAAGCACCGCGCCCCGTGCTTGCGAGGCGCTCGGGGGATCCTCAGGTCTCCTCATATGAGTCCAAGGGGGATGAAACAACCTATGTGCATATGTTAATGAATCAGAGGACAATCCCTCTTGGACGCAGTATCTCTGAGTGCGGAGACCGGGAGGACGGATGGTGCGAGCTGCAGACGTTCATCAAGATTCAGAAGGAAAACATTGTAAAGGCGAAGTATGATAAGAGTTGCTTCGGCAACTATTCAGTCCCGGCATACGGGGACATCACAACTGGTGCGATCTGAAGCTATATCCGAAGTTATATCTGCTACGGATGGCATCTTGTGATTCAGATTCCGAGTCGTCGAATAACTATATTGAGTATTAGGTAGAAGCTATGCACATATCAATCATTATAAGAAAATTATTATGCTCCTTTATTAATCTAGAATTTGTATACATGAATATAATAAATTGTTTTGCTTATATGCCGAGCGAAAACCAAGATTAGACCGATGCCGAACCTACACCCAAGCAATATTATTCAACCGGAATGATACCACTGCCTATGAACACTTTACAGGTTCTCAGCGACAACGGTGACGAGGGCACCGAGAGGGGTGGCAACGGTGGGGAGGCCAAGACCAGTGACAAGGGCAACAATAGAGGGAGACAGCTTGATGAGGAGGTGCTTTCCGTCCTTGCCGACAATTTGGAGGAGGTTCTCAACGGGCTCAGAGACGTCGACGACGAGGTCACCGACGGAAGAAGCCTCAGCGACGATGGAGCCAATAGGGCCGGAGAGAGTGGTCAGGCCGAGGCCAGCAACGAGGGAGGCGACGGAGGGGGAGAGCTCGATGAGGAGGTTGTGGGTGTTCTTGCCGGTGACGGTAAGGGTGTTCTTGACTTTGGGGGCAAGGTCCTGGACAATCTCGCCACGCTTGAGGTTCTTGCCGAGAGTAGCAACGACGGTACCGACGGGGACACCAAGGGTAGGGAGACCAAGACCGGAAAGGAGGCCAGCGACCTCGGGGGAGAGGCTGATTAGGAGAGCACCGACGTCAGCACCGACAACAGTGACGAGACCGTCGACGACGGGGCCAAGGCCAGTAACGAGAGCACCAACACCGGAGGCGGAGGCAACAATAGAACCGAGGGGAGCGCCAAGGGCACCGAGACCAAGGCCGGAAACGAGGGCAGTGACCTCAGGGGAGAGCTCGATGAGGAGGGTAGAGGCGTCAGGGCCGACAACGGTCAGGATGTTGTCGAGCTGGGGTCCGAGGTTCTGGACGAGGTGACCGTCCTGGACAACGGGGGCACTGCTGGCAGAGGGGGAGGCGGAGGAGCTGGGGAGGCTGGGGGAGCCGCCAAGGTTCAGGACCTTGCTCAGGTCGCCGAGCGAAGAGACAATAGGGATCTCGTTAAGCTTGAGCTCCTTGGTGATGTCACCAATTTTGAGACCTTTGAGGAGGCTATCAAGACCAAGAGCAGGGGTGGGAACAGCGAAAGCAGAGCCGGCCAGAGCGGCGACGGTAGCGATGAAAGAGGCCTTCATTGTGAAATTAATGGTATATAGAAACTGAAAGGAGTGACCGCAGTTTGTGAGAAGAATGAATGTAGTAAGAAGAGGCTTGGAAGAAAAGAAAACTTTGATGGGAAAGACTGTATTTATATGCTACTTAGGTATGAACCCAACGTGATCTACAGGCACGATCTTGGTTGCCCCTATCCCGTCCCCTGTTCGGGGTTTTCAGCCTGTTACGGAAGGAGCAGTAGTTATCCTAGACTAGTAGGTCAGCTCCATAGTTGGCGTGGTTTCAATAGGATCAATATAATGGGGTCTTAGAGGAGTATTAAGTGGGACTAGCATCTAGCATCTCCATTATGCCGAGAGTTGGCTCCATTACAACATACTCCGTAAATATGCCGAATAAGCCAAGACTAGGGTCAGCATAGGGTCCTACCCAAGTAGGAACTATTACCAGGATCTTTTGAAAGTGAAAAGAAATTGTAGATATGGAAATTATATTGTAGAACCATGGCACTTGTAGCTGAAGCTTATCCCGTAACTTTCGGCATAGTTCCTTGAAGCCCTCACTCAAGCCCTACAACATAGATATAGGATCTTCACATATCAATTCAATAATCCCAATTAGAATGTTGGGACCAAAATATCAATCCGGAGACTACCGGATAAGAGGTATAGATTGAGATCTACATGCCCATATTTAGGGTGGATAGAGATATAGGAGGGTCCTAGCGCAGGCTAACATGAGCTTATAGGGTAGTCCGAGTAACTCCGTGAATTAACCAAGGTTTGGTAAATGAGATCTGGGTTCCACCCGGATCAACATGAAAAAACATCCAATGCAGTGCATATCTACAACATACAACTGTTGTAGTACCTCGATCATTGTCAAACCCTCTAATATTCTAAACTCACTTTAAATTAATAAGATCTCTATTATTTGCCACGCCTGATTTTTGTTCCTTTTCTCGCTCGTGCTCTGGGATCATTTTTAATGGAAATTAGGGTGGGGACACCAGACAAACAAAGAAGGATCTGCAAAGAACCACATAGAGAAATCAACTACAGAATACCCCGTACAATATACCTAATATGACTGAGAGAGCTCATATATTAGCTTTAAAATCCAATAGTGTGGGACTATATTGCCAATCAGCCAGCATAACTACCGACCCATTTCCACTTAAGCGCCATCTAAGATACTACTAGCCATTTATAGTCAACGACCACAGTCTAAGCTTCTAGGGACCGGACCCCCTTTCCGTTGCAAACGCCCCAGTTCTCTAGGTTACGTTCTCTCTCTCTCGATGAAAGTTTATTCGGATATGGAGTTGGATTGGCTGATCGGAATCTATTGGCCGCTAAAACCCCCTGATATTTGCCGAAACAAAGGCGATGGTCAAACTTAACTTCACTCGGGATGTACCTACCGTCAGCCACTACTCCGTACCAGGACTTGGGATCCAAGATCGTGTTCCCCGAAAGTTGGGTGCCACCTACATCACCCAAGGGGTATTTTTCTTTATTTTGCTTATTTCTGTCCTGGGGTATTCCTGGGAACCCGGGTGTTGTTGGTAACCCCGAATATATTCGCCATGGGGATAATCGTTTGACATACTTCATTCAGCATATAAGCTAAGCCGCTGGAGATATCCAGAACATCTACGGAGTACTAGAGAGCTAGTACAACATAATGGAAATAATCCGGAGGATTTAGACGGCAGATACGTACATGATGTACCGAATGTTCCATCGCCCCTCCGGTGGGGTCAACACGAGAGAGGCTGTCGATCATCAGATGGACTTCGGAAATTCGATGTTGATACTATCTCGGACTAGACTGGGATTTTTTTTGTATCCAAGAGGCCAAGAGGACTATCGTGATCTTAAAATTTATTTTTCTCATCACACAGAGTAAACCCAAGTGATGTCGTGATTCACTCGGGTTTCCATCCAATCTATTACCGTCTTAATGTTGGATACCCCTCAACTATAGGGGTTAACTACCAGATTGGCAATAACTCAATAATCATCCTTGTATTTCCGTGCTTGGGGACAACATGCTAGTTTCCTCAAATCTAAAGCAATATTAAACATCTATGGTTTATTACACATAGCTGAAGTGGGTTTCAAATAATCAGGTTGGATCTCGTGGAAACATTTAGAAGACTGCAAGCCCACACCAAGTCTAGGTCCACAAGTAAATGGTTGGGTCAGTTTAGCGGTTCCTGTGTGTTGAATCCACAACAGAGATCGCTCCTGGCTGCCAAATTGTGGATTCATGGCTCAGCCATGGTCATCCCTTCCCGTTTTGTTCGCTCGGGATCAGTGCAGTTTTAATGAAGAACATGAATCCAAGTTGCCTACGTATAAAGACGTAGATCAATACTTATGTGCATAACGAGGGCATTAAGAAGCTATACCACTTTATGAGTATCAGGGCATCTAATCTGGACAAGTTTGAACATATTTGCCGCCGTCTCACTCATTCTTGGCAAATATTTCTATAGATTGATTTCTTCCATGAATTTCCGAAATCTCAAGATTTGGCACTTCAAAATCGCTAGTATGGGTATTAACCTAATCGGGTTACGGCAAATGATAGACGGATCTGAATTTGCTATAATGTGGACTGCCTATGCCGAATCATCTTGGCATGGGTCAGCTCGCCACAGTAGACATTGCATACCTCCACGGTCGTAATAATGGAGTACATAGAGGCAAATATTACAAAGGAGCTCCCCACCCCCCACAACCAAGCAGCTAGGACAGACGAAAAGCATAAAATGAGATTTCCCGGGGCCCAGGCTCGAAATACGAGCTCATATGTATGTTGTATCATTATTCTTTCATGAGTAGATGAAATAGGAGTACTTTGCGCGGATTTTGGAGCCTGTGAGTTGACTAGATCATGAGATATGCCGCTCAATAGGCTAAAGGACCTTATAGGTATTGGGAAGTATGTTGAAGTGGGAGCAAGCCGAAGTGGTAAGCACTGATTGACGTAGGGGTCGCTCAAGTTAAATCTCTTCGGAATAGTTCAAATTTGCTATAAGGAAGAAGTGGACATTCTCCGTGCGAGCTTATAGAGACTATATAGACTGATACCACCCTCTATACATAGAATGGCCTATGCTGGGATAATTTATATACCTCTTGGATTTTCCAAAAGTGACCGCTGCCATCTATCTTGATATTGCAATCCCTGATGCTGTTGTAGCTCTTTATAGTCCTGTGAATTACTGTATCGGGTTCCTTTGGGGTTTAGCGTCCCAATACAGCGGTAACTATAGGCGCCAGCTGCCAAACCCCTATTTCCGGTAAATGTTAATGCCTTGATGCCTATCTTTGGCCTGGCGGCCTGAATTATGACCGGCAGAAAAATTAAAATAGTTAACTAGTTAGTTAACTACCCAATTTACTGACACTTCCCTTAATAATCAATATAGCCTGATTTTGCTGGCGTTTACTACAACTCTCAAAAATGAAGCCTTTCATCAGCATACAAAGCGAGATATCTCCATTCGTATACTGATGAAAAGCTTCATTTTTGACACTTGTAAATCGTCGAAAAAAGTCGGGATATCTCATTTGTATGCTGATGAAAGGCTTCATTTTTGAGGGTTGTAAACCGTCCACGAATGTCCATGTTCCAAAGAAGTCTACAAAGCCATCTAGATCGTTTTCTGCTGGTGAGTCCTTCCCGTTGATTGTCTGTTATTCCGCTGACCTCCCTTGTTCCGAAGCTGGGTTCCAGCTCAGGGATACTCAAAAAAACGTATACCCGAACAGGAGGCCACTAAAGAACCTAACGAGGGTTACTTTCATAATATAGAAGAAGTAATGGGATAAATACGGAGGGTACGATATGATTTATGAGGGGGGAGGTGGTAAGGAACGAGCATTGATATGTTATGTATATGCAAATATATATTTTAGTATATATACTCGACGTTTACAAAAATTGTAGTATAGGTTATGCTAGGAGATACTATAATTAGACTAAATATATTATAACCTAAAATTGATATAGAAGTAATATTAAGAAGTGAGTAAATGGAAGATATTTTGTAGTATTTAGGATATACATATGTTGTAACTAGATATACGGAGTACGTTTTAGTGTGGAATGGGGTTACGCCAAGGGATGGTATGAATATTGGATGATGATATAAGCAGGCTTGGCGGGGACGCCGGAGCTTTTTTCGAGTACCCCCGAGCTGGAACCCGAGCGAAGTTCCCCCAATTGTCCTCCTGGATGCTGCATTATGAAGAAGTCCACGCTTCTCCAAGCTCTAACAGAACGCTTTTTTCGAAGAGAAATCCTCTGCCGAGTGGTTTTGACCTGTGTCACGGCTATAGTCATCCGGTTCTCCGTCATTGGCTATTTCAGGATTGGTTGCCTCGCTGGTGCGATAGAGCACTAACGCCCACCAAGATCTGAAACTATTCCATAACCCGCGAATACACGGGCCGTAGACTCCATTCCGGCAGTCGTTTCTTCCAGGGGGGAGCGTCTCTGTGTATACGGCCAATTCCGCAATCGTGGCATAATTGTTGTGCCAACATTTGTTGATAATGTGGTCAATTAACGGATCACTATCTAACTTTGGGAATTCCATGTTCTGCAGTAAGTCCAAAACCTTGCGTCCGTGCTCATTAGGATTCTCGGTGAGACATCCATCTTCATAAACCTCAAAGCCGTAACTAGTTTATGAGGTAGAACAATGAACCGAGGGCGAATTGTTCGGTTCCAGGACCTAGGAAGCCGGAACCTCCATGAGTATTCTTCCATAAAGGGTCTGACATCAATCTACTCGCGTGCTCATCATCGCCTAGGCTTCACGGCATGATGAGGTGTGATCGGGTCCGTTTCATCTGTTCGGCTCAAGACCCGAGAAGCCATCGATACAAGTTGCCTGTCCTTCGGTCGCGAGATTTTGCTCTTCATGTCTAGCAATCAGGAATATGGCATTATTACCGTCGATGGTGGCTGCGCAGTAATAGTATTGGAAAATCCGCCTCGATGCAACTCCCAAGGTTGAGAACGGAGTAAGCATAGTTTATTCGTATCAAAAGTTAGATATCTCCGGGAGGCATGCTGTCATCCCCATCGTCCTTATACGGCCAGTTTCGCCAACATAACTCCCGCTGGTCCACTTCTGCTTGCCGAACCATTTCCATACGAAATTTTCGATTGCCCTCCACCGCCCTCTCAAAATTGTCTGGCTCGGTACCGCCTTCCAGATCTATATCGAGGTGTTCTCTAACCCGGGACAATAACTGTTCAGACTCATTCCATTCCTGCGACTCCGCAATGGCAGTCTCTCGCTCTTTATCGCTAAACACAACTGGACAAGCGGCCGAGGAGATGCTGCTCCATACCGATGGAGTCGTGATACCTACTAACGCAGCACGTAGGTTGATTACGTCTGCGTCCCAGGGATACCCTGTCTGGCGAAGGAGATACTGCCGCATTCCGAGATAGGGAAGTCTCAACAAATCCATATGTTCCTCATTGTGTACGCCTGTCGCGGCTGTGTAGTAAAGGTTGGCCTCTTCTAAGCGAAAGACGGCTCTGCATTGACTCTGTTGTTCGATTGCCATCTCATCGAAATCATCGGGAAGAGATGGAATATGCATACTTTGAGGTTGGGAGGAATCGTGCTCACAGAATGCGGGATAACCCACTTGCATGAACCGGGGGAATATCACAGCATCCTGCCAATCGATGATGCTGATGATTTTGGTTGATCCAGGTGCCAACAGAATGTTGCTCAGACTCAAATCGGGGTGTCTCAGCGTCGGAACGCTGTAAGAACCCGGTCGGATTATATGAGGCGCCAATTGTAGGAATCGCGAAAGTAACGAGGTGTGCTCAGAGGGAAGAATGTCATGGTTAGTCGGCAAAAGAAAAGTTTGGCGAGGCTGAGCTTTGGCGTGGTGCTGAATAACAGCCATCTCTCGGCGAGCCGCGGACGTAACACAGTCCTCGGGTGAAAGCCCTAATAACAATCAGTCCCGGTCATAGGGATTACTTTCCTAAAACCCAAGAATAGAGGGGAGAGGGGGAAAGGGAGGAACGTACAGGGTCCGCGGTCAATGTCGGGTTTGCTTCGTTCGCCATGCCAAAATTGCCGAGCAGACACAGGGCCAATACAGAAATCCTCCACGATTGGTATCTGGGTTTTCCCGTCAAGGTCCTTCTTATGATATAAGCTTCCATACGCAGGAAAATGGAAATCAAATATCTTCCTCTCTATATCTACGATCTGTGTCATGATATCTTTAGTCTCGTCGGTAGTGAGAGATAACCACCGTGAAGAAAGACTCTCTCCCTTCACTCGCTCCATCAGAATATACTCTGCTCCGATAGGATTGTTCAATAATGTTGAATAAGCCAAGACCTCCGGTACCGGAAGTTTGAGGATAGATCGCAAAAAGTTCATGGTAGCCACCTCACTAGCGGTTGTATAATGAGGAGGCCCGGCAATAGGAGTCGGAATTCGCGCGATCACTTCACGGCCATTCTTTGCTCGTAGAAGAGACACTTTATTAAAGCCTCCCTCTGAAAACTTAGTAATATTAGGGCAATAGTCTTGTTGTACCGCTTCGCCAGCGATCCGTTGGAGCTCTGTTGGTCGAAACTTAACGTACCGTTCGTTTAAACGGTCGGTCTCGTTAAATCTAGCTAGAATTTAGTGGTTACGATCAAAGCAATAATAAGCTTTACCTACATCCATCGTCGCGATGTATTTTGAAAGAAATCCTCACGGAATGCTGGTGGACTAGTGGATAAGTGACTGCGGGAGGAAGCAGATATGGCAGGCTGCTTGGAACAGACCAACGGTTTCCGCAAATAGGGAGCGGATGATATACTCCGAGTAATGGCGAGTCTCTGGAGGAAATTCACCATGGTTCAAAAACAACAGTAGTAAAAAGACATTCAGTCACGGAGATGTTGCCTGATGCAGGTTTGTTTACTTTGTCAGTTGCACCGTAGGAATAGATAAGATAAGCTCCATAGCCGCTAACTATATTCACGTGATGTCCGGTACTCTGAGAACCCATGTATTATATCGGTAATTTACTCAGTAACACATATAACAGTACATATGTATGTCATATTGTATGTTATACTTATTTAATTTCGGTGCAATCGATAACTGTGCTACAGTCATAAAGGTAGACCAGGATAAAGGACCGTATAGTTATTGGGAAATCCGTTGAAGCGGGAGCAAGCCTGTTACGGAATAAGCTGGATGGTGGTAAAGATGATTTATTATTATCGTAAGACGCTACGGGGATATGCCCCATGCTTAGTAATACTGGTTTTAGTAATATCCACCTACTGGGCCCTCACAAAGCCGAAGTGGTATACGCTGTTCAGCGTATGTATTATTAACTCAAGTTCGATCTAGATATATATTGTAGTGGGGGACCTTGTCTTCCACTACGCATTGACCTTGCCTGTCCTATCATTTACTAAGTGATTTATTAGGTAATCTCGGGAAACTGGAGGATACAGGTAGCAG